>JXSR01S074253.1:254323-270074 GCA_000969725.1 Ophiothrix spiculata | reverse complement strand
ACAATATAGACTGCAAAATGAAAATGATAGAGAACATTTCTGGGCCACAAAAGGGGTTGATATTGCAAAATTGCTAGAGGGTGAAAAATTGACAGAACTGGGTTAGAAAATGTATTTGTTTAGAATGAAATATTGTATGTATCCATGTGAGTGTTGTTGCTTCCATGCACTTTGAAGGATGTCTTGTAGATGACAACTATATACATATATACCCCGTTCAGACAGAGCCAAAAAGTCATCTTTAGTCGTCTTTAGTCGTATTCGAGTTATATCGAGTTCAAAATTCACTTGTGTGTGAACAGTTCAAGTCGACCTAAGTCATCTTTCAAAAAGTCAAGTCGATGTAACTCGATTAACGACAACAACCGATGACTTTTCGTATGTGTGAACACATGTCGTCGTAAGTCGAGTTGAATTCGTGTTTACTTCTACAGCGCATTGACCTGGAATAAGTAAAGTTCATTTCAATTCGACTTCAAAATTGTAGCGCATGTGTGAACAGTCGTAAGTCGAGTTACTTTTCGTTAATCCAAGGTCGTGTTTGAAATTAAAAATGAACTCGATATCAAGTTAAGACGACTTTTTAGTGTGTCTGAACGGGGTAATAGTGAAAATAAGAATAACTTGAGAATTTCATTAGCCTCTTATTGTAATGAAAACCTACTCCATCCAAACAAACGTCAAATTACGGTAACTGCAAATATTTCGAGGTTAAATATCACTTGCAAACATTTCACAGTGTACTTAAAGAATCTCTGGTATAAACATTTCAATGAACATGCAGTGATAAATCTGAAATGACTTTGTTGTTTACTTTAGTGCATGTTCTTTATTTATAGCAAGGAGCAACTAACCCAATTCTGGCAGCAGGTTAATATAAAACAAAAGATCAGATAATGTTTACATACAATACATTATAGACAGAAGCAGTTCAACAGAACAGAAGCAGTTAATAAATAAATATACACGTTCATACAACAGAAGCAGTTCAACTAGATTCCAATAAAATTCCTACTTTCGTGAAGGAACGTTTGAAATGTATACAAATTTATACAAAATTTGAAGAGTGCTCCACTATGTTCTTGTTTGAAGTATGTGTCGATATTGACCCAGGTTTATTTTGTATTTTGACACATATATTGTGACCTGAAAGTGTTTTGTTCATTTCCAAACGACGGTGGCCGCGTTATAAATTGCCTGTTTACCCGGACTGTTTACTCAGATTTGATACATATTCATCAGTTGTATCGCCCGTATATTTCAATGCGTAAATAAGAAGACAAGTAGTTCTTCAAAATATTCATAATATCTTTTTAGTTTTCTGGGGTTGAAGTCCCAACCCCAACGCCCAACGGTTTTGAAATCTGCATATGTTAATACACTAAGTACGGGCATAAAGTGAAATTTTTGAGCGTTATTTAAAATTCAAGTTTTTTGAATGGGAGTTTCAAAATCTCATGACGTCACGTCCTACCCCCCCTGTTCATTTCCACTCCTAATAAATTCTTTGTCGGGGAATTTTGTGTTTTTAGCTATTAGAACTTTACAAAATAGATAATTAATTCAAGATAATAAGAGCATCTGTTTAATAATCAGCACTGAAAAGCCCCAGGAAGAAGACACATTGTGTATGAACAATATATAAGTCAAGAATCTGTTATCTGTCATGCAGATGACGTTTTGGACACCCAATATTTGAAGCACATCCATTTTTGAATGTTTAAAGTAAATATGAGGCACAAGAGCATCCCTAAAAGCACTCGGAGGTCATTGTGTCCTTTTTCAAATGCACTTTGATGCTGGAACAACAGGCTATGTGACTTTGCATCTGATGCAAGATTTGAAAATGATACGGAACAGTTCTGGGCCACAATAGAGGTTGATCTTGAAATAGCGCTAGGTGCTGAAGAATTGACAGAACAGGGTTAGGATAAATGTGACAATCCATCTCAAACCAGCCGTAAAAGCAGCCTCTTGTCATTTTCACTTTTTAATATTTTTGCATAGACCATGTTATAAGGATTAATACTTCACTTGATTTCCAGAAGTCAAGTTGTAGTCTGTTAAAGATTGTCAGGGAGTAAAATGTATAACTGATATAAACGCCATCAAAGATTAGAAGCCCTCTATTTTCTGTTGATTGTCCTCAAAATGTACGGATATATTTCATATTTCTGATCATTTTCTGGAAATGAAACTCAATTGGTGTTTTGAAGTGAGTACAAAGATTGTGAATCTGTCAAAAAAACAATTTCGGCAAATTAAGACCGTGACATGTATTTTCACCTGTAGCGCAAAATGAAGTTTGCTACATTTACGGCATGCTTGAGATGGACGGCCACAAATGTATTTGTTAGTTAAATATTGTATGCATCCATATTAGTATATTGGTTGCTCACATGCATTTTTAGGGAGGGATGCCTTCATGTGCAAGATGATACCTATAGTGAAAATAAGAATTATGTGTTACCTCTTAATCTTATTGTTATGAAAATAACTCTATCCAAACTAAACATCTAACTCTACTCTATCCAAACAAACATCAAATTATAATAAATATGAAATTTCTAGGTTAAATATCACTTGCAAATAATTCATGGTGTATTTAAAGAATCTCTGGCATTTATACATATTTCAATGATGTTCTTTGAAAGCAGTGATAAATTTGAAATGACTTTGTTGTTTACTTAAGTGTATGTTCTTTATTTATGGCAAGGAGCGACTAACCCAATTCTGACAGCAAGTGAATATAAAACAAAGAATCAGGAACCGCTTGCATACAATACATTTATATAGACAGAAGCAGTTCAACCAGATTCCTGTTTTTAACTTAAAACATTTGAAATATACGCAAATATATACGTACAATTTGAAGAGTTCTCCACTACACACTAGTTTGAAGTATGTGTCGAATTGACCCAAGTTTGTTTTGCATTTTGACACATTTAGTTTGACCCTAAAGTATTCTGTTCATTTCCAGTCTTGGAAAGAAACAAAAACATCAGCCAATTAAAAAGTGCCTTGTTAGAGAGTAAGACATGAGAGGTATAAATACCCAGCTCTTAATAAGGCCTAAAATAAAAAAAAATGTTGACTTGCCCTTTAATGAAGAAATGATGGTCGGTCAGTCGGATTTGTAAAAATTGTTTTGAAAATGAACCAGGAAAAAATGTATAAAATAGTTAACAGTTGTGTGTTTTATTTATTGAAGATATAATATGTGTGGACAACCAGCATTCTTCTTGCTAGGAAGATATCCGGCTTTAAAGGAGTGATGATCCTCTCCCTGCAAAAATTACTTTAATAACTTAAAGTCTAGTCCAAACTTCAAAATATAGTTACTCCCATATGAGCTAGCTACCCCCTTCACCTTTTACTTTTTGTCAGGGAGTTATGTGATTAACTAAATGCAAAGATGTAAATAATGAAAATGAGATTATCTAGTAGAAGTTCATTACAAATTAACAAATTGTGTTAATTTATATGATCATGAAATTGTCAATATGTGAACAACAAGTAAGGATGACTTGCACTATTCACATTACAAATAATTTTTACCTTAATTTACTCAATAATGATTACAGGCAAAGAAAAAGGTGTGTTTGAACATCTTGATGAATTGATAACCCTCTCATTGACTTTCTGATTATTCGATAATGATACTAATACTAATTCAACTTGAGTTGAAGACACCTTCATTATCTCAGATAATATCTCTCTCATTACACATCTGTAGAAGTGTTAGTAGCAGTGCAAGGGAATTCCCTCGGTAATGAAATGAGATTTGTTTAGAGTACCTCTCAGATTGTTGTAACAGATAATTCTTTAATTACAATGGGAAAATAAGAAGATGTGGTGTGTCTATTTTAGAATATTTTTGTCATCCAGGCAAAAGTTGTATCATTGATTAGGCCAGGGGTGTCTTAGAGATGGGGGCAAGGGGCTGGCGCTCCCCTGATAGAAACCTGTCCCCTAGTTCCCTTTAATAATAATTTTGAAATGGACCAAATTGAGGTCATGTTACAAAAAAAATTGTAATGTGATGCACCCACAGTTGGTTATTTTCAATGAATTCACATATGAAGTGTGATATGTTATGTGTTTGTCTCACAATGTTGACCATTTTAACGATATTCCACAATTACAGAATAAATTTCTGAACATTTGAACATGTTTAACTCCAATGGTTTTTTGAGCATGAAGCATATGCCTCAAGAAGGACTTACAGAAGATTTGATATGAAACCAATTTTTGTAAATTTTAAAATTCTTGCATTATTCAAAATTCAAAATTTCAACCGGAGCTCAAGCCAACCTGGTACCTCTTGAGTAAAATCTGTAATCTAAATGTTTATTACTGCGTATGTTTGGTTTGAATGAATTATTTTGGGATTGAGATTTGTGAAGTCTATGTGGTATTTGCTTTGGATTATTGTAGACAGATGATGTCATGTAATAGACCAGACTGGAGTAATGTACACACCATCTGATCAGTAATTGTGTATCATGGGGAACAGAGGAGAAGGGAGGTAAGGGGTGCTTTTTCAGTAATTTCATGTAGAAAGAGCATCTGTTTTGTCTCTCAGGGGTGTGTTTCGCTTGTTTGCTGGGTTTTTTGGTCGATTCTTGTTGTTAAAGGGGCAATTCATGATCCACTTTTCATCCTCAAGGTCACCTCTATCAAAATTTAGTTTTTTAGCTAGAAAGAATCATTTTCTAATTATTGTCGGGCCCCGACAGTAATTACAATACAGTAGCCTATGTGGATTATTAAAATGCTGAAAAGCTTGTAACTTGAAAACGAATGGGGGGAATCAAGTGACAATTTCAGAATACATTTATGTTGTAATTTTCTTTTAATTTAGCTAGAAAAGAGGTGATGTTTTTGTACATCAAAATCATGAATTGCACCTTTAAACTCTTCTGCATTCCAATATTTTTGCTCGTATTTGTACTGCATGATTTGTTGATTCCGGGTTGTATATGCTCAGGTTGTTTGACCGATTAGGTTCAAAATGATTTGTGGGATTTTTGGGTGAGGTGCAACTATTGGGTTGATTTCACAATTGATTTGGCCTAAAACGTTTCCAATTACTTTTCATTTGTAGAGATACAACAAACAACTGTTTGAGTTTATTTGGCCTTAATTGTACATCAAATTGTGTGTCGTGACTATCTGTGGTCTGTTTCAATATTAAAGTGACTGCATCACTAACATTTTTTGACCACTATTGAATGAAACCCATGATTACAAACAGTCAGCGACTTTTATACTGTACTGTAAAGATATTGAATGTTGCATGTACTTTATTTATCTACAAGCAGGAGCATTAGCGAATTGCTGCCAGATAGTATTTTCACATGGATTTTATTTCACAACTTAAAAACTTGGTCATTATGAGACAACTGAAGCAAGTATTTGTCATGAGTTCATTTAATTTCATAAAAAATATCGCATAAAGTGCATGAAATTAAATACCTCACAATATTAGGATTAGTGACTTTGACCACGACTGAGTGCTGACTGCTAGCGTAATGGCAAATCTTAATGACCACAGCTGACCAATGCCCCTCTTGTGTTATTACAAACACGAGATACGCTATCGGCAACTAGTTACATTCAATGAATATTTATGTTATGGTATTAAATAACTTGAAAGAAATAGGAAAAGACATGTCCTGTTGAAAACAAGAACGAGGTTCTTCCCTTCAGCATTGTACAAGATGTCCCAGAAAAAAATCTTACAATCTTTGTGTGTTATTTTCTTACTTTTAAAAGCAGGGGTTCTCAAAATTCTAATTCTTACAATGCGCCACATAAATGATAAAATTGTAGGCTAAAGCACCACATGCATCTGTTTCAGTTGAGAATCCCTGTTTTAAAGTATGTAAAGGATGCATTTAGTTCTCCATGAATTGAACTTTAAGATACCATTTGTTTCATTTCAATCAGTATTTTACAACAAAGGTTGTTGTATGTGTTACAAATATTTGTAGGTGGATTTTTGTCTGGTCCAATTTCATGATTATTTGTCATAAAGCAGGGGTGTTTCTGAATTGAATAAAAATGGGTCATTTTGGGAAATTTACCATGTCTGTTTTATTTTTAAATCACATTTGTTCATTTTTTCAGCTTAAATAAAAGATTACATGCACATAATAAAATAACAAATTTTAAGGACACTACTTAATAGAACTTCATTAAAGGAAAACTTACAAAATCGTGAAATTGGACCAAAAAATTATACAAATATTTTGTAAAGCATAACTTCTGTTCTAGATTGCCGATTGAAATGAAACTATGTTATATTGAAGTCTGTTTCATGGACTATAGAATAATAACTTTACATATTTTCTGACAATCCAGTAAAGCCGAGAACTTAACACGCAAAGATTGTATTGTTTTTTGTGGGACACACTGTAGTCCATCATGCGAATGAAAGAAATTCATAAGTGGAATAGCTGCCATTTTTCATAAATTTGTATTACTCACTAGATATATAGTGTCCAGTCCAGGATCACTGGCTCTTCAAATGGTTCTCCATATGATGTTGTCACTTGTAGAACTGTTTTCAAAAGACATACGGAAATTTGATTTGGAGGATATTTTTACATTCTAGTGACATTGAAGGTGTTAAAAATTACAGAACAAATGGCAGCCCCATTGCAAATATGACTTTCTTGCGTTCACATGACGAGTAGAGGTCCATTGTATCAAAAGGTACCTCTGACCTCAAGCACTGACATCTGTAGCGTGTCCGCTACCCAGGGGTAGGGGAAAGCTTTGGGTGCTGTAGATTTTACACCACCTATAGTACTAAGGTATGCTACCTCCGGACTCAAGGTCAATTGTGTATATTTAAGTAATAAAAATAAAAATAACGTGTGTCCGCTATGCAGGGGTGGGGAAAGTTTTGGATGCTGTAGGTTTTTTTGTGTGTTAAACCCTCTGATTGAATGTTATATACATACTTAAAGGTTTAGTCCTATAGAGTATAGAAATACAAGTTTTTGTGATTTCCAAAATTAGGGTCAAGTGGTTGATCACAAGCAAATAACTTTTTTCAGCCTAGAAGTATACCTAAAAAGAAGAAGCTATTTCAAATGTTCATTAAAGACCAAGTTCATGAAGTCAAGTTCACACATTTTGATATAATACATCATTGACTTGCAAATCAGTGCTTTGGGCTTATTATTACTATTCAACTCCTGCTGTTTTACATTTATGAATTAATACTAAGAAATATTTCTAGTTTATTCAAATCAGTTTAAGAATGATGTTCTGTGGATCACGTACACATGTGTCATGTGTGCAGTGATTTCTTGATATTTATCGTAATAGTAAAAACAATTCTTTGTCTCACATCACTTTTGTGCATTGAAATTAAATATCATCAAAATCTAGCATTGATTGCGGAATTTGTAGTGTGTTATTAGGTATTGATTCACTGAGACATCAAAAAATGGAGTGCACTCTATAAAAATACATGTCAAGTTGCTTCATTTCACTATGCTCATATTAATATCCATAATGATCTGATTGTAACCACTGATTATAACATTTTTACATGACATAATATTTACATACATTCACATGCTTTTGATAAGGCTTTTTTGAATTTGTCAAATTGAGTTAAATTTACATTGACACAAATAAGATAATATATTTATTTCATCTAGGGCGAATATTTGTCTGGGTATACATGATGTTGTATTGCTGTTACAAGTAGTAATATTTTGATGTGTTTAGTCTATAAGTAATTCTGTATTTTTTAAGCAGCAGGAGAAGAAATTTGTTTGTTTGTTTATGGCTAGTAATTATGGCACACTGATTCTCCCCTGGGTTAGGGTCTCCCATTGCCCTGACATTGAACTTCAAGGTGCTTTGTACTATTTTGTTACTGGTATTAAAGGGACTAGCCTAGATTCCACCGGGGATTCCACTTAGAATGAAAAACTGATGGCAATGCTCGAAATAAAGCTTAAAAGTGTAGTAAATCCAAAAAAGTACAACAAATTACACAGAAATGGCTCAAATTGAGAGAAAATTTATTTACAATATATCATTCTGTGATAGTAGTGTGACTATCCTGTGTTTTCTAAATCCTTATTTTGTACCTTCGATGGATTTACCATATAAAAGATCAAACAAAGCTCCTGGAGATAATTTAATACAAATTAAAAGAGAAACAGTTTCATCAAAAATAATTTGTTTACCCATTACAGGTGTAGAAACAAGATCTTTTTTAAAATTTGAAACTAGAAACTACAAACACTTTTTTCACAAAAAAGGTTGGTAAATTGCAAATTTTTCTAATATTCCTCAAAATAATGGAAAACTACTGGTAGGTTATATTACTATAAACATGTTCTATTGAGTCATGTAAAAAATATGTATGTAAAAATTTGTGGGAAGAATCTAGGCCAGTCCCTTTAAAAGTATGTTATTGATGCTTGATACCCAAAGTTAACAACTGTTTGATTTAAACTGTAATTTTTTTGTTTTAAAATCTGACATTGGTATTTTTAAGGTTTTTGTGTACCATTCGGGTATTTAGTACTTTCGTGTGGATTGATTCTGTGGCAACCAAACCTATGCATTGAATTCAGGATTTTGCAGGATACAAGTGGATCCGAGTTCCCCCAATTTGAGCTCCATGGCTGACGCCACCACAGTTTGCGGTGTTAGTTGTCTGGTATCTATCCTATAGATGTATGGATAAGTCATACTTTTTCACTCATGTTTAGTCAGTCTAAGTTTAGTCCCTCAACAATATAGATTGAATCAAAATTTCAAAACAAAATGGAATTTTGCAAAGGAATAAAAAAAAAATGAAACAAAACAGAGCACAAACAAAAATAAAATAAAATTAAATTAAAGATATGTATTGTGTTTATGAAATATTGTACCTTTAATAGTGATTGTAATACAAATTGATGGAGCATATGGTTTTGTTATAGTGATGTAAAAATATTCAGGTTTAATGATTGATTTATTCTGAAATGTACACATAGATACTTGTGTAACTATTTTGCTGGGCACACTGATATAAATAGGAAATTGTATACAAGTTAGACTCACAAGTCACTCAAAGTCAAACAATGGAATAGACTCATCTTTGACATATTTACTCTTTGAATATAACAATAGTCTCTGAAGTTTACTTCATTATTTAGTCGTATTTGTTTTACAGGTGGGCGGACCTTTAAAGTAGTATTGGTTGGTCCGTCAGGCGAATTTTGTTCCAAATTTTTATTTTTTTTTTGCCCAAAAAAGAGGTAAGAAATGAAAACATTTTACAAAGAAATTTTCTAAAACAATTTAGCCAAAATTGAACAATTATTGCAAAAAATGGCTAATTTGACAAGATTTTGGCAAAAATAAAAACTAAATTCTTCCAAAATGCATATTTAGGGTCAGTCAGGCCTGTAAAACAGGGATTTTTTTCACCACCTCATTTGAATTATCCAAGAACAAGTGTAACTTTATTACATATATTCTTGTTTGGAATTCTACTCAGAAATGGTACTTGGTATAGGAGGAGAAAAAAACAAGATGGACATCTCTTCCAAAGATACACAGTAATGCTATGTAACCTGAAACGTTCTTGGATGAATTGTTGTAGCCCTACATTCCTTCACATAAACAATGGCTAATATGCATTGAATCATTGAGGTCTTGTTTAGGTTGATGTTTCTTGCTGTAGTAATGTCATCGCCTCAACATCACCATCTCAAATATAGATGTACATTTAGATTGTTGATGTCACTGGGAATGGAAGCCAGTAGTGGAAAAATTTATATTGACATGGTGTTTTTCTGTTGAGCAATGGTTGCCTGTCAAATTAGATAGAAACAAATTAATTTTACTCAATAGAATTTAGAAAGAGAATTTATACCAAGTACTGGTAAATAACAGTGATTATGATGCAAAAATAATTTCTTTTTAATAAGAGATGGAAAAAGGTGGTAACACTAACTGGTAAATGTCTTGAATTAGCAATGCCAGCACTATACAAGTAAATGCTCCACAATAGCAGAGATAATTGCATTACTGTTAAATTTTTGACACAAGAAGAACACTATTTATTTTTTTATTTATTTACCTATGTATCATGTGAACTTCATTTTCTTAAAAATGAATTGTATGAATTAGAATTGTGAATGTATCCAAAAAAATATGGTTGTCTAATACAATCTATAAGCTCCCTGAAAATCGTGTCCAAATTACTCAAAATTAATTTTCGGATTAGTCCATCTTGATGGACTTTGCAAGGCAGCACTTGTGAAGTCCATTGAAGATGGACTAGAGGAGATTCACGCTTGACAGTTGTGATGACTGCCCAATTTTCCCCAGTGTCATCATGAACTTCCCCAGTGTCATCAAGAACTTGATTTGGCGATCTTGGTAAAAATAATCACATCCAACTGCTTGAAATGCAGAAGGTCGTGTAGAACACAGAGTACAACTTGACAGCATGCAATAATAAGTAAAAAAAATCATGAAACAAAATTTGTTTTAAAGATAAAATTGGGAATATATATTAAAACAAACAAACAAACAAAAAAATCAGGCCAAATTTGTAATAGATATTTCTAAACAAAGTGAAGATGTTAAAATGGTGATAGTTTGTAATTTAAAATCATATAGGTGTATGTAACTATTGACTATTTTTAAAAGGCTATTTTATGTGCACACTGTATCACAATCACTCACAATTGAGTAGTCTCTAGTTTTTTACTTGTCATAACATAGTTATTTGAAAATTGATTCTCCTCATTCAGCCAAACCTCTATGGCAGTTTCCTTTCAATTTTGAGGACTCTCTTGCTGATATAGAGGCCTGTTTTGATTTGTTGGAAAAGGAAATTATTGGAGTTGTAAATTGTCTGGTGTATACACAGATAAGAGATTTTCATCATTGGAGTGTTATGAGAGGCATGTATATTTAGTATTGGTATATGGAAAGGGGGTGCCTCTTTTAAAATGTGTGGGCCTATCAAGGTAATGTTGATTTTCAGTTGACTATTATTGAAACAACCTTTTTATGACTTGAACCAGTTGGGACATGCATGGCCTAGCGGTATAATAATCTCCTTACCTTTATAACCGCGCATTGAACATCATTTGTAGCATCATGTACTCCTCTCCACCCAGGTGTCAAATGGGTACTCTTATAGGAAGGTAATAGACTTGCGGTGAAGGAGGTATGGTGATCCCCTCACCACAAATATAACAAAAAAGTGTTTTGTTTCATTTCAAAAAAGAGATTGGCACCTCCAACCTTTACTAGCAGGAAATGTGACTTGTAATCATGCAGCATTGAGACTTCAATCTGTTGAATGGTAATTATAGTCGCGTGAAGAAAACCTTTTCACTTTTACGCATCTTGTGCACCAAGGTTAAAGTTCAAACGCAACTCACGCGATACTCGTGAGCTCGCGTGATTTGACAGTTCTGTTACTGCGTGACTTGAAGATCGATTTGATTGGTTTGTTGTTCACACACGATGCGATTTGATCCCGCCCAGAATAAAAAGGTTTGTTTCAGATGATTATAGTACTAGAATTCTTCAATGCTAAGGTTTACAACAGGCTTGCAGTGAAGGTGCATGGTTTGGCAATCCCTTAGCTACAAAAATATAAATAAAAGGCCTTGTCCCATCAAAAGCCAGATTGGTACTCTGATGGATGCCAGTATAATTGGCTATCCCCCTATTTTACTCTTTTTACAGGAAAGAGAATATTATTTCAAATTTTACTGTATGTTGTTAGAAGGATATTCTACCTAGAAACACCTTTAATATATTTTCTTTTAAAGCTACATTGGTTCCATGCTTGAAATTTCATTGGAAAAAGAAACAAATTGCTATTTTGTCCTGTTCAAAACTCACCGTTCTGATCCTGATTTGTGATTGTATTGAAAATGTGGTCTGATCAAGGGTCAACACTCCTACAAGTTGCAGGATACAGAGAATGGACAGAAGGAACTAGTGACACATTGGTAATACTGTTTTCAGATTGTCTGTCGTGATGGTTGCATGACCAGCGTGATGTCAAAAATATCAAGTGTGCAAACTTGGAACTTGTCCCACTGGTAACTTTTGCGACAAGCACAACAAGCTGATATATTGATAACCTTGTCATGATGGCCTCAAAGACGCATCATTTTGAGTTGGAATAAATTTAACTTTTCTTACAACAAACCATAATGGTAATATGCATATGTGTTGTATTACATCAAGACTGCTTAAAATTGCAAATTTGGGGTCATCTGTCACAGTTGAAACTGCAATCGTGACAGCTACTCTGGAACAACCGTAACGGTAGTGGACATCTGAAAACCTGTGCACATCTGGAGAGCTGGTCTTTTGTTTGCTATGGACTGACCAGGGTTCAGCACCCTTAGAGGTGACAATATGTCACAGGACCTGGAATGATGCTTTAAGTAAAAGGGAGTTTGCTTGGGCTGCAATGGTCAGCGACAGGCATGAGAATGTTCCTGTTGAAACAAGAGTTCCTGCTTTTGCTGGCCTGATTTTCCTCCTTTTCTTGTATTTTCAGCCCATTTTTAGGCTGTTTCAGCAATTTTCCTGCTTTTTATGGAACTTTGTTATCATGCCTGCAGCAACCACCTGCAATTGCTTGGAATTTCAAATCAGGGAGGCATAGTGCACTATAAATCCCTTGTATATGCAAAGTGTGTTGAGGCTGTATGGAATAACAAGTCAGGAGGCAAAGTGCACTCTTTTAAGATTATTTGGTGCATTAAAAAAATATAGCCATTGATTTTGTGAATGAATAGTTTTGAATGTATTGTGTATTTCCTTTCAAATTGTGTCCGGTTTCTTAGGAAATATGATTTTTAGCATCATTTTGAAATATGATCATAATACTCTGTTTGTCTTTGTGTTTCTCTTTACAGCATACAGGCAATGATCCGTATTGTTTTTTAGAATTTGAAGACCACATGACGGCAGGGATGACGAAGTCAGCAATGAATGGTAGGAAAATCTTAAATAAGGTAAGTAACACTCTGTTATGCAGTCTAGAATACAGTGGAAACTCATTATAATGAAACTTGATACAAGAAAAGTTCAGTTATAAAGATGTAATGTTTTCTTAACCAAATGATTAAATTTTGGATTAAAGAAGTATCTTTATAATAAGTTTCCACTATAAAGAAGAGGGGATAAATATATATGGTCTTGCCCCTGTGGTTTGAAACTGACTTGGATGTGAAACCATGTCCTCCTATGGAAACACTATGGTTTGCACAACATAGATGCATTGTAGCTGCGGCTATCAGAGTTTACATAGGGGATTTAATATAGGAATACCAAACTGACCCAAGTCCATGCTGAGGCCAAAGAAAGTATAAATGCTGACTGTAATTGCCATTCAAAAATCAATACTGGACATTGATCCCTTTTGTATGGGTAAGGCATCGTGGACTGGGTCAGTATGGTTTTCCTATATTCTAAGGGGCAAAACATAGTCGGCCTCTAAACAAAATTTTCGCTTTTGGTCGTGACGTCAAAATGACGAGTGACTCCAAACAAAATAACTTCCAACACCGAGTTGAGACCAAATAAAATTTCGCGCTAGATTGCACATGTCATTGAATTGCCATACACATTGGACCAAATGTTTGTTATCCGTTCATAGTTGGCAAATATTTGGTGACGTCACAACAAAATGTTTGGTAAGGAATATTTTGTTTGGAGGCCGACTATGTTTTGGCCCTAAGGCATCATGGACTTCGGTCAGTATGGTTTTCCTATATTCAATTTTACTTTGATGTTTCAAGTGTCAAGTTTTATAACTCTTGTCCAGGTAAGTGTGATATGTATGGCAAGACAGTGTAGAGACCCATATGCTGAATTCATCCCGAGTATCGAGTATGTGCAGATGAGTTTTCAGCAGTTCCAATTGATCGATATCAGAGCGCAACACCATTTTTGTCAATGAAATTTGAAAACCCAGTCAAGAAAAGCTGAACATTCCATTGAGTTTTCATGATGTTGGTTGCCATGGTTTGTTTGCGTTTTGAGTGAGCATTCATTTGCGGTGCTCTTTGTTGTGAAAATTATTGGAAATACAACCTGCGCGTTGTAAATTCAGCTTGAGTTTTCTAAAATGTTCACATAACTTTCATGTAAGAATGTAATGTGACCCTTTTTGGTCCAATTATATTGGCATATTGAACCGAATGACTGATGTTCACAAAATATCAAATATTACTATATATCAAAAATCCTTATTTTTACTATCGTGGGACTCGGACCTTGGACGCCTTGCACCCTATTTCAATGTTAGCAATACCAAGCCACAGACTGCATTGGCAGCAATTTGGTGACATTATATATCATCAGTTTGATGTTTTTTGATTAAGACTCTTTTCTTCACTTTTCATCGTAGGATTTTGTAGGATTCAGCAGTGTTAGGGTTTAAACAAATTATAACTTTGTTAAAAAGATCAATTTGGGTTCATTGAACAAATGTATGTTCACTTGTGTAGTTGTCATCACCCCGAAAGGGGGGACGTCACTTTGCAGATGATATCAATTTTGATTTTTTCATTTCATCTGTTACAGCATTTTCTAAGCTAACACCTTGCTTGTTGAAATTGATCAAGACAATCAAATTTTGAAACAGAAAATCTGCTGGAAATTCTTATTATTTTCTTTATTTATTGCTATCTATTTTTGCTAGTTTCTTTAAAAGTGTTCTGTCCCAAAGTCCCCCTTTTCGAGGTGAGCCATCACATTTTAGTCTTCAGATGATTTCTATGATTAAGATCACTGATACTTATTTCTGGCACTTTACCAGAAAAATCAAATAATCCATTGCATTTTAAATCAAAGCTATCAAATATTCTCAGAGCCTCAAGACAGAAAAAAAGAGGATTTAAGTTCAAAGATCAGCAGAATGAAAGATCTGCTATAAATAAATCAGTGAAGTTCAACATTGTGAAATGATTATGTGATGATGCTTGTCAGTCTCTATGATGCAGACATTTATTCATTTCCATGTAGATTTGTTAATGTTGTTAGATATAGGCTTTTAAATTTTTTTCTTGAGGACGTGTGATATTAAACATTTGAGACTCCAATTGTAGGAAATACTTCTACTGAATGTTTTATTCCTTAAATGTTAACATTTTAGAGGCATTTAAAAAAAAGATTGGTAGATTTTGCATTCATAATATGACATTTAGTTTTAATCTATGGATATGGTGCTATTTTGGTCTTTTGGTTTGAGCTAGAATACATGCATCGACGTTAACGTTGGGATCGGGACCCGGGAATTCGAGTCCCGCCCGTGAAAGTCGGGACTCGGGAACAAAAAAATGTTCCCGATTCCCGAAAGTGGTACCAATATTTAAAAGTACCAACTTTTCATTTTCGTAGTAGGTGTAATTGAACTTACAATTTACGTATGCAAGCTGTAGTAACCCATTTTGATAGTATTTCCAATGATCCGAAAGTGGTCTATAGCGGTAGTGTTGTACCGGTACACGAACGCAAGATTCGTGTTCCGTAAGAAATATGTGGTAAATTAAAACATGAATTTAAACAAACGAAAGCTGTCCGATAAAATGTCATTTTATCAACAAAAAAATTACGCTTCGATCGCGAAAAATGAACTTACTTTTGTTTATGTATATTATTGTCACTAGATGGCGATGTTCTTATTTTCATAAACTACTAACTATCACACTTACACATGCGCAGTTCATAACAAGATCGA
>JXSR01S074253.1:173180-197999 GCA_000969725.1 Ophiothrix spiculata | reverse complement strand
ACCATTATTTAGGAACATCTTATGATCTAAGTATGCAGTTTTGCATAAAATGTTAGTTGAAAAGTTCGTACAAAAATGTCAAATCATCAAAACACTGCTCATAACCTTTTGTGCAAATTATTGTGACCATATTCATAATCATGAGTTCGGGAGCATTTAATTCAGTTTATAGCTTTTTCATTCGCTTAATGTCAATAGTTACCCAATTTTGTGAGTATCTGACTGACAACATGTATTTAAAGAGATAATGGCTACCATAGTTGCTGGGTTGGATCAAGACACTTTGCTATAAAATAGCGAAAATAGGCTACCACAATAATTGACAGTCCTCTGATGTCAAAAAATTTGCATTCATACTGATATTTATATTTATAGAAATGTAACGAAGTTCATGTGATCTTAGCATTTCTGTACTATCCTATCAAGAAACCAACTTGTCAGTAAGTAAGTTCAGAATGACAACACCAATGGTATGAGAAAACCTGGCCAACGTGAACAAGTAAGATATCAGCACTGAGAACCCCAAGATGATGTTTTAGAAAGACCTTATTTCAAAGGAATGAAATGGTTCACGTCACTCTAGTCCAAAATTCATTTCCTGGTATTTTACATCAAACCAGGACATCCCAAACTTGTGTTAAATATGTACCAATCCGACGTCTTAAATAAATGATTGTTCCAATCTTATACCACTAACCTATTAAACGTAATGTTTAACATAACGTAAATACAGGACTACTGTAATTTAATCCAGTAAATCCAGTCAGTCGTATTCTGTTATTTCTCGTTCAATGTCAACCGTGACCCAATAATATTGTTTTGTGAGTGTCTGAATGACATAATGTATTTATAGAGAAAATATCTACCATAGTTGTTGTCTCATTTTTACTCATTTTTACTTTTAAGAATAAAGATTTGAGTTGGTCATAAAAAGAAAAAAAACCCAATTGTTTGTTGATATGTGATTTACATACATGTATACTTAATATTGTGGAAATAAAGTTATGTCTTATGTCTTATCACAGACGTCAGATTTGTGCATATATTGTCTCACTACCAGAATCTAGTATGTTAATGAAATAGCAATTAAAACTAACATCAACCAAAAATAGAGAAACTGAAATGTTTTAAAAGTGTATGATGTTTTTAAAAGTTCTGTTTAAAACAACTTTTCCACCCAGTATGCCGTATGTTTGATAAGTGCGCATTTGATGGAATGAAATGAAATACTGTAAAACACTTTAATTTCGCGGGGAGTTTATTTTGTGAATTCGCAATAAGTGACATTTTCGCGAGTATTAAATTTTGCGAATTTGAAATTTTGTAATGATTAGTATGTCTTCCGAATTCGGAAGGTCGAATATTATCCTCTAGTCTTCTGTTTTCCTGTCAAAATATTACTAAAATACCTTGAAAGTCTGCATGAAAAAAGGCTCCACACATGATGTTAAAAACTATTGTAAAAGTTTCAATCCTGATGAATCTTTTTCAAGTGGTAAGAAGTAAGAAGTAAGCAGTCATATTGCAGAAATAAATCAAAAATTTTACGACCATACGAACCCAATAAACACTACATTGACCGCCGACCGCAAGAGGTTTGTTTACATTAACTTGGATCATTCAATTTACACCATCAAAATAGGGGTGAGGTTTAGTAGATCGTATCACAGAGGGGCTATTTACAAATACACAAATACAAAGCTGACAAGCCATTTCATAATAAAAAAAACATGAACTTGGACAATATTTTCGCGAGGATTTAATGTCGCGAATTATTTGCCCTCGCGAAAATCGCGAAATTTAAATACCTCGCGAAATTAACATGTTTTACAGTAAGTAGCAATTAAACTTTTAGAAAGTAATCATAATACTTTCAACCTATACAACAGGGCTTTTATCTCTGTTACAATGAAGTAGCTATTTCAATACAATGGTGACTAACTTGATGGTAAATCTTTTATCCTCAACAAGATATCATCAAAGAGTAATGCTGAAGCTTTTGCTCTTGATGCTTAAGTAACAAAGACCCTAATAAGTTTGTAGCTATGCTTTTTATATAATGCTATCATTTCGAGCATTTAATTGTGTTTTTAAAGAAAACAAAGCAGAGCCTTTGAGAAGTGAGAGCCAAGTGTGCCATGATTGTTTGAGTCAAACATATGTTTAGATTAAAACATTCTTAATCTGAGTTCTTTTGATAATGCAATGTTTTGAAATGTAAACTGATGTGTTGGAACATGTGCAACAGGTCTAATGATTTAAGCAGACCTGTTTTGTTTTTTGGGGCTCATAGTTATTTAAGAAGCAAATGAAGGTGAGAAATTGTGACATCTGATCCATCTCTAGACTTTTTTGTCATTGACTTTTTTTGGTTTAGTATTATAACCTTTCTTGGTCTATGTCTAAGGCTTTTAATTCATTAGTAAAGATAATAGCTTCAGAGTTTTCATTTTACTACCTGCCTAAGCATAACACAAGGCAATCATCATATCTAAGTGAAAGCAAAAATTGGTTAAATCCAAACTGCGCTTTATTCGCTTGCTATATGGTTCTCTAATGTTGCATTTGCATCAATGAGAATTAACACAATTGATGTTGGGCTTAATACAAAGTGCACTGACTTTCCAGGTTGGACGTAAATGCCCCCTTTGTCAGATGTAAATGCCCTTTATGTGTTAGGTTGCTGGACCCAATTTGTGGTGGTTTTGACCTTGTGTCTGCCCTCTGCAATGTACAAATGATGAGTTCATACTCAATGACGCATTTACACATTGGCATAGAAACATATTGATATCCATGGTGATGTTGAGTTTTCAAAACGCTTATCACATTGTAATTAATAAATGAATGTCTTTTCAAAATGTTTTCAAACAATTGCTTCATTAATGAAACCCAAGTGATTTTAGGGTAAAGATAATCAATGGGTTTTATTTCTCTTTGATGTTAGCAAGGCAGTTACCATTAAACATACACGTCACATTAATGAAACAACTGCAACATTTAGCATGATGTGTATATTTCACATGTTTTTGTTCTGTTGAGAATAAGTATAAACTCATTGATTTACCATTAATCTGTAGAACATTATGGAAAAAAAGGAAATTCTGTCATATCTAGTTAGAATGATGCGGAATGATATTAAATGGCTTTTTTTCCTTGAATATAGGTACTGTCTGTTATGTAAGGTTGATCAAAGAAAAGAATTGTTGCAAAATCCAATAAATGTATCACTTCAAATTTTCCATATTAGCTTGATATTTTGTTTCTCTACATGGTTTTGGTTTCAGAGTGGAGTAGTTAATTCAATCAATTGGGTTTTGTTTTTACACAATAAAGTGTAAGCAATCAATTTTTTTTCTTCACCAAAAATATTTATTTTATCATTGTATCTGAAATCGGTTATGTAAGTAGTAACTGTTTTACAGTGCAATAAGTTGAAATACATTTGTTAAATGGCTTTGTTACTGTGAAATCTAGGTGCATCTCTCCGAGTATGTTTCTACAGACCCATTGCTACTTACTAACTATACCAGATGCTCTTAGATTGTTTGTTTGTTTGTTTGTTTGTTTGTTTACCTCGGTTGGTCCGTGACGGACACATGCCATTAGATCCATGATGAACTCATGGTCTCTTCCAAGCTCATACAAAAGTACCAACCTGGATAGCCAGAAATGGCTAATCTATGCATGCTGGCCAATGCATCTTTGAAAAGATGCCGAAAATAGAAAAGATAGCAAGAAAAAGAGAAAGAGAAAGATGGCCACACCCTACACAATTGTACAATTTACTCTCAGCCCTTACTTCGTGAGAAAAGAAATCAGGAATTCTAATCTCATGCCCCGATGCAAAGGCTTGTTGAGAACATCTATTTGCACGATTATTTGTGATTAAATTTTTGCTAGCATTTTTCTTTTTCTGTTTCCGTTGTTTTACATATTTTTCTTTGAGCACTTACTATATCATTGGCACCTGAAATCCATGGTGCAGGTGAATTGTTAGGTGTTTGGCAGAAATAAGCAAGTAATGATGATGATGCGACGGTTACGTTATCTCAGTCAGTTAAGCACTGGCGCACAGTGTAAGTTATGCATCATTTCGATACCTACCATAACATTATAGAAGTGTTAATCAGCCCACATTTAAACCATTGAAGCCATGGGTTTCCTTGAGACAATATGCAGTGAATATCTTGCCGAACGGAATTTCTTGTACAATGTGCAATCCACTTTCTTATCACTGTAACCAAACTTTTGACATTCCACATTGTTCATGAATGAGAGTGCCATGCTGATCGAGTTAATGTGACTGACAAATGAAGCTTGCACAGTAAGGCATCGTGGTAATGTGATTGGTTTGCCATTTTTGCTCCAGTTTCAGATAACCTTGTCATAGAACTTATTTGTTTGTTATTGAAGCCATCCACAACTTCTTGTACTTCTCTTACAATGACCCTTCCTATTTTTCATGAGATTTGATCTCCTAATACAATAAGGACCAAGTTCCCTTTATTGTTAATCTGACAAGAGTCTAGACAGTTGCCGAAATGGAGTTGCCAAAATGAATCAAAGTAATCCAATTTGACAGACTGTATTGGTCAGTTCTTCTCAAGGCATCCCGTAAGCCAAACAACCTGCAACCTACATTTGATTGTAACAATGCTTTATTTACGGATGACTGAGGTAAACAGGTACCAGTTGATAGGATCTAGTCTCCTAAACAAATGATATGTCATGTCAACACTGTTTTATAAAACTTGCTGGAAAATATGTATCACTTTACAGAATATATTAAGAATCTTCTTTATTTCTATTTCATTGTAAATGTGTTTGTCATTCCATTTTGATTTTTTTCATCCAGCAAATAAATATAAAAGCTAAGCAGTACTGTTTAATTATTTTACAATAATTTTAAAGCTGATCCAGAAATCCAAAAAAAAAAAAAAAGCAATAAAGTTGTATGCACAAAATTCAAATGTATTATACAATAGGGGGATATATATATAGGATACAGGTTTAAGAGATCCCTTGATGGAATTCAGGTGAAAATCTTGGGGGAACCACCCTTTTTTAAGCCTGTAATTCTAAGTTAAAGTTTGGGACTCACTTGTAAATCATATCTACTCTTAAAATAACACACTTCAAACATTTTAAAACTCTATCTCTAGCTAAGCAAGTTCTCTGCATTAAAAAAACAGATAATATTTTTCGACTAATACTCATTCTCATAATTAAAACATACAAAATGAACTATGAGAGAAAAATGATCACCTATCTAAAATGACTCCTGTAGTAGGAACGGATATGGTATACTTTTGAATATTAAAAATCATATATTTGTTTAAAAGTTCAAATGTTTCTTTTATGAAATCAGACATGATTGGTTTACTTGAAAGTATTCATTATTGAAAAAAAAATTGAAAATTGTAATTGGGTTTCAACCTTTCTTATCATTTTTCAATAATTCAAGAGCAAATTAAACAGGATTATTACCAATAGTTACTTGTAATTTAGATTGAAACAACATTGAATCGTTAAGAACAGGATATTTCAAAAAGAATAGTACACTTGTCTGTTTATTGGAAACATGCATATTGTAAGAAACTGTGGATTACAAAACTGATTGTTCACAGATTATATTGCAATGTGGTATAATTGCCTGATTTAACTGTAATCATTTATGACTGATAAAGGCCTTGTCAAATAATTGATATGAAATTACTGGGGGAAAAAAGAAAAAGATACACAATAGACCATATCGATAATTGACCTACTCCCGCCGTTGATGGGGTAAATCCACAGAATCGGACGGGGAACGGAACTCAGAGCGAGAGCAAGTAGTGTGTTTATCATACTTTTCCTCGTTCTGAGTTCCGATTCCCCGTCCGGTTCTGTGGATTTACCCCATCAACGGCGGGATTATATCAATTATCGATATGGTCTATACTCTTGAGAAAATATTGTAACTGTCTCTTGGGAGGTGACATTTTACTATGTGTGAATCATTTTTATTCTAAAATGTGCAACATGATGTAAATAGTAGAGTGAGATTTACGGTTAAATTCAAGGGTTTTCGAAGGATCAGGGACCTATTTTGGCACAATTGTTTTTTTTTAAAATTTGGATTTCCAAGCTTCATGTTGCAGCCGGCAGCTTTTCTTGCCCGTAAGTCAAATATTTTGAGTTAGTAGATTCAAGTATATATTAGTCTTGTATTCTGTTTTGTCCCTTTTGTTAAACAGCATGGTGAATTCAATGTAGAGTAAGATGATTAGCGCACTAACCAGGTTATATCAATTGAGGGTTACTTAAGGTGAAGGGGAAATAGCGCAAAGAGTCTCTAGGGGCATTTAGGTTGCACATTCTATGCATACAAATTATCTTGAATTGATTTTATTGCTTGAACTAATTATAGTTTTCCTTTTCAAAGAGAAATTTTGTGGAATATGTAACAAAATGTTGGAAGGGTTATTTTTTCTCTGTTTAGGTTTTAGTCAAGTAATTTTGATTGTGGCATTAAGATATTTGTTCTTGAGAAACATGTTTTTATCAAATACTATTTTATGTTATGTGAATTCAGAATCGGGTAATCAGGGTTATTTTTAGGTTTATCTTTGGTTGTCATATGTCCAAAATTTGATAAATAAAGTGAGTTCTGTCTGTCATCAATATCATATTACCTTTTTTAAAAAACGGAAAAATTGAAAATCAATCTTATTTAAAATATGTGCTTTAAATTCTTCATGGGACGTACTTAGTTCATTACTTACATATTTTTTTAAAAGCTCCAATTTTTATATACTCTTGAGCACTAGGCTAAATTGATTGGTTGGTATGTTAAAATTTAAACACTTTTGTAACTTTCAGACTTCATCTTTAGTTTACTATTTTCACATTAGTTTTAGAGAATTCTCTGTGATTTACGTATTAAGTAAATTGCTAACAGGCTTTTGTCAGCCTACTTTTATGACCCACTTCATATATCTCCCCCATGATTTACCTCTTCCACAACAAAATGTCCAAATAACATCATTTTTTTCCAAAGCGTCATCCTCCAATTACCCTGAAATCTGATGGAACTGTGTCAATGCCTGGAAGGCTACATGTGGCTGATGTTGTGGGTCAATTGGACAAAATTCAATTGTGGTCATTTGACAGGGTACAACTAGAAATTAGAACTGGCTAGTTCCTTCGTATCCCATTTAGTGACCAAGCAACGAGCGTGTGCCGCGTAGCAGCACATACGCGGCACAAGCGAGGCGTTCTAGCTGAGCTGTCAGACCTTCTATGAGCTGGTATCCAGCTACTGGGGTTGGCTCATAGACTTTCTATGGTTGGCTAGTAGATTTTGCTCTTAGATAATGGTTCAGTCAGAGCTACTAGAAATAGGACCAATGGTCTGACAGTTGTATACCAAATACACTTATGAATTTAATTTAATCATCACATATGGAAGTGGTTCATAATGGGTGTCATCTTGGTATGAATAAATAGGTGATAATATTAGGATAAGTATTGAAAATCTTTTCTGATTGAAAATCAAACTTGCTAAGACTGATGCATTATCTTTGGATAATAATTTGAAGTTTGATGTCCTTTTTCCAAAATACATATGGTTAATGAAAGGTTCAATAATAGTGAAGGTTCCTTAATAATGGTGTACTTGAAGAGTTGTAGGCCACGTAAAAAAAACTAGTTTCTTGTCCTAACGTTTTGAAAAAGGAGGATGAGGGCAGGTTTTTAAAATTTTTTTACTTACCCTGTAAATATGGGACATCCTGTTTTTAACGGATATTTAAGAGATATGCATGTATAGATTGCGTAAGAGAACATTTTAAGATCGATCAAGAAGTGTAGATTGTGAAATAACTTGGATTTTCAGTGAAATTTCGAGGAAAAAAAGAACATTTGTAAAAAGATTTAAAAAAACTTGATGCGGCAGCCAAAATGCATGCGCGCGAGGGCAAGAAACTGTTATTTTGTTACTTGGCCTTATATGTATCATATTACATGAATACAAAATTTGAAATAGATTGATTTTTATTTTAAAAAGATAAAAAGACAATGGTTGGTTCCATATCAAAATAATATAAGAGTTGTACTTGAAGTAAATGTTGGTTATGTGAGTTTTGAATGCAAACGAGCAGAAAGTTTGAATTAGACTACGTTCTTTTTGGGAAAGATAACTTTTATTTTGTTACTAGAAAAAGTATGTGCTGTGAATATCCACTATGTTTTTATGATGAAGACACAGAATAGTGATTTTATGATGAAAAATTTAAGTGAACATTAATTTTTAAAATGATATTTTTAGTACAACATTACACAATTAGGATAAAGGGAAAGCTATATGATTTGTGCAGCATAGAAAGTGCATTGTTATTTTTGGAAACTAGATTTTATGATACAAAAGTTTAAGTGTGCATTAATTTTGAAAGTGGTAACATTTTGAGTATAACATAACACAATTACGATAACGTGAAAGCAATATGATTAACTGAACATTTTCCAGTATTTGAAAAATGAAAAAGAATCTTAATTTTCTCAATATATGTAGCTGTGACCCATATGAACAACCCCTCTTAACAAAATGAAGTCACAAAATACTCAACCAGTTAGAATTCACTGGGTGAAGACAAATAAGTCTGACAATGTTATAATGTTGTGTAACTATTAGAATAAAACCCACCATGCTTGGAAGCTCTTTCATATCAAACTCAATCATGACTACTTATCAAAAATCATCCACCAGAAATCATGTTAATACAATCTTTTGAGATAGGAACATAAATGCATGTCTGTGTTGTAATATCCCACTTCCAACAAGATGACACATTTATAATGAAAGAATTTATCATCTTACCAATGATATGAGTAACAATGATGGCTTGTAGAAAATGGTAATGCATTTATATATTTTTTCCTTCGATAATGTTGCGTGTGATTAGTTGTGAAAATTAATATTGAAGGGGTTTTATCAATATAATGTCATGAACTATTTGGGCAATGTTACACTAGTCATGTTACTTTTGAGATACATTTCATTCAAAAAGTGATGAGATATTGGCTTTGTTAAATATTATTTTCAAGGGATATTTTATATTATGCATTGTTGAATTTGTTAGAGGTTATCTCTGTCTGAAAATGTTAAATTTAATTATTTAAAAAAATATACTGAAGAGTGTATAATGCAATATTTGAGCTAACATAAAACATGACTATGGTAATGAAATTGTCTGTTCAGGAGCATTAAATCCAGTCAGTATTTTGTTATCTTTTGTCCAATATCAACTTTGAACCAATAATGTTGTGTTCTGAATGACAGTATGTATTTATAGAAGTAAGGTCTACCAAAGTTGTTGTTTCGATCCAAGCTTTCTGTTATAAAGCAAAGAAAGATTAAGCTATATGCTCATGAACAGGTAAGATGAGAACTAGTGGATCTGCTCTTTAAAATTCACCATATTTTGATTATGCAGCAGTAGTTTACAGGCTGGCAAATTTCCATTCCCCAAATAATTGTTTTTTTTAAACTATTTTGCTTTTTTCCCCCTTTCTATTTTTAAACTTAAGTCTTCCCTACCGTAATTGCAATTTAACTCCAGGTCATAACTTTCCTACCAATTTTTAGCCCAGTTGAGGAAAAGAATAAACATTTTCATTCATAGCATTTGACTATTTACAATACATTGTTCTAATTTTAATATGTGGCCCATATAAGGAAAGGTCAAACCCTTGGACTGGAGACCAGAGTGTACATGTAATATTGGTAAAAAGAGAAAGGATAATATCAGTGACATAACAAGGATAACCATGACGTCAGGACTAGATAGTAAAATGCAATAAATCAGATGAAAGGTGTAATAGTGATCAGGATTCTGTCATCAGATGGATGCTTTTACTTGCACTGATACAAAAATAGTCTTGTCCGGACCATGTACACGCTAAATCAGTGTTTTTATAACAAGATATTAAATTGTAAGATAATGCTTGGTTGCAAATGGAACTGATAAGAAATATTTTTTTTCAAGATTATATTTTCATAAGATCAAATTGAAAGAAAAAATGTTAATTGCATTAGATCTCAATGAAATTGATGCTACAAATAGGTATAAAGCAAAACATGTGGAAAGATAAAATGTTAATGTAAGGCCAAATAAAATTAATAGTTTGTCTCAAAGCTCCCGCGTGCGTTAGTTTTATCGTGCGCGTTAGTTTCTCTCGAAATCAGAAAAAAAGAATCTTTTTAACCTTTTTTTTCACCGAAACTGTGTAAAAACAAATGACAACAATGGCTAATTTAATTAAAGCTATGGTCACAATAATCGTATGATCAGCTTACGAGCAGTGTTTAGTCCATCTAATAGGACCACACGACGCCCTCGCTGCTCGCTTTACTCACTGCTCGTTGTCCTTTTAAACGGACTAAACACTGCTCGTAAGCTGATCGTACGATTATTGTGACCATAGCTTTATTTGATTCTTTATTCTGTTTTTTAGTTCTAAAAAGGCCATCATGTAATATGAGGGTGTACATATATCGAATTCTTGTAGAATAGCACTTAGGACTTCTGTCACACATCAGTGACATGAAAAACAAAATCTAAAAAAACCCAAAAAAATTACCAAAAAAACCCCCGCATTTCACATTAGTTTTTCAAGAGTAGAAGAGCTTTGAGACAAACTATTAATTTAAATTGGCCTAATCACATCATATTGAAAAGGTTTTATCTAAGCTTAACATATACTTAACTTGTGGTATTGCCCTTACCCACGTCTCAATCAGCTCTATCCCCATTGCAGTTGAGGCAGGAGTATTCAAAGTGTAACCTTATCTTTCTACAGGAGTTTGTCTCAAAGGTACATTTACCCCACCCAATGTAACTAACCAGAGTTATAAAATGATTTGTCTTTAGTACTTTGGATTCTCTTACCCTAACACCATTGTATCTGATCCAGGGCTATTTTGAAGATTTCTCGTAGGGATTTTGTTTCACACATACGATTCCTAGGAAACTGATCCTAAATTACAAAAGTTGACAAACGCTACCAAACATTTCATCACAAAAGCCTTCATAAAGAGAGAGATCTCTATAATTGAAGATGTACGGATATTGATAAATATTTACTTGGTTATCCATGTTGATCACAGTTCAAACTTGAACAACACTTCACAGAGTTTTGGGTTTGAAGCTAAAAATGGGAAGAACTTTGCTTTGTGCAAAGTCGCAAACGTGACTGAACGTTACATTGCTATATCTTTGACCTTGGTGGGATTTTTTTTGTTTTTAGGGTCGATGCCGGTACCTGGTAGTTATCAACCAAAATTATAATAATATACTTTTGTTTGTCTGGATAGTAGATGATTCAAATCAAAAAAAATATTTCTTTGGTCAGAAACGTAAAACTGAAATTCTTTAAAGAATAAAATAAACATGTTTTTGCAAGTTTGAAATAGAAAATTTAAGAAATAGTGATGGATACTTCGTCAAACAAGAAGTAAAAATTTAGAATTTGCTAGAAATTAGCATCTCTGTTCTTTTCAATGACACATTTTGTTTGTTTTCACTTCATATAATCAATCATTTAGTAAGTCATGTTGTATTCATCAGAAAACAAATTTTGAATATTTAGGAATTTTGCAACTTTGATGTTTAAAAATAACAGGTTTTATTGATGAATGTCCAATGTGTTAAAAGTAAATTGAATAACCATGAAGAAACTACATAAGAGTGTTATTATTATTGATTCAGTTGTCATGTCTTTGCTTTTTCATGAATAATTTATTTAAAGTGGATTATAACTTTATTCATACAGAATTGCAAATTAAAAGTATTAACTTCATTATTTTTCTTTTGTTTGAAGTTTGGTTTTTTATGACTATGTAAAACAGATTGCTATTAAAAAATCCATGGATTTTTCAGATCCAGCACTGATTGGACACGTAAACAGGAAAGGTCTTTAGAAATTGTATAACTATTAAGTCAAGAAATAATAAACATAATTTTTAAGTCAAAGTTAAGATACAGAGTATTCAGAAATGAAAGAAAAAGATGTTGAAATTCAAAACAGTTCATGATTGCACCTTTAAAGCTGTGCTGGTAATATATATGTAAAATGGTGGTTTCTTTGAATCAAATCTTAAATATGCTTACTTTTCTGTTAATGTGTTATGGCTATTTGTAGCTTTTTGAAGAATTGATTTCGGGATCCCAAAAATAAGTCTATGTGTAGTAGTATATTTGAAAGCATGCATGTGCTCTTTATCCATTTTCCGGTGGCAAAATAAGTTTTTGACAAAATACACTTAAAAACACTTTCAGATAGTCGCATTCCTTCATTTTAGGCTCTTTTTACTTAAAACCATTTTTGATCAAAATACTATAGTAATGGCTTTAATGTCAGGTTTCAGTCTTGCATGTAGTTAAATTTTTATGAAATCAGTCCCAGGTTTTGACCTGGAGAGAAGACTTTTGAATAAGAAGATAGAGATGGACTCTACATCCATCCTGCTGGCTCTTAGGGTTTGACT
This sequence comes from Ophiothrix spiculata, assembly GCA_000969725.1. Taxonomy (NCBI): domain Eukaryota; kingdom Metazoa; phylum Echinodermata; class Ophiuroidea; order Amphilepidida; family Ophiotrichidae; genus Ophiothrix; species Ophiothrix spiculata. The sequence goes on along the minus strand of JXSR01S074253.1, from coordinate 185,470 downwards.
TCACATTTCTACTAAAGTTGTAGCAAATGTCAACCTTGTTTGGCATATTGTAACCTTGCTTGACTTGTCATTGGGTGTATATTTCCTGGTCTTTACAGATGATTAGAGTTAAGAGGAATGTACTTAACACTTCCATAATGATGATGATTACGGTGAACATACTGGAGAAAACATAACCAGACTTGTCAAATGTTTTCCATGTGTCATTTTTGTCTCTATCAGTTTTGCGACAGACTGCCAAGAAGCTGATTTATGTTAATCTTTGTACAGGCATGGTACTAATTCTACCAATTGATAATCTTCAAGTTATAATTATTATTTTATTTCATAAAGATTGGAAAAATTTCCTTTTGAAGAGAGCATATTCTTATGAAGATAGCAAGCAGTGCTAAATAAATATTGTTATAAAGATAACATGGAATATTATAGCAGAAATAGTCCTATTAAGAAATCTCAAAAATGTTATGAACATAACAGAAAAATGTTGTCATGAACACAGCACTGAATTTCTTTTGAAGTTAGCATCTATTCCTATAAAGATATCAATCATAAAATGAGAGTGCTATAAAGAATGAATCTAAACCCTTATGAATAAAGCAGTGAAATAATCTGAAAGTAAACAATCTTTTTAAAACTTATCAAACTTACTAAGTAGAATAGTTGACTTTTTTTCCAGCTTGATAGAGATCTAAAATAATAATTAAAATGTAATACATTTTACCCTTGCACTGCCAAAATATGATGAACTGTTTATCAACTGATTTAGGCATACCTTGTAAACGCATTTCCATAAACATGGTGTCGGATGTGACATGATAATATGAATTTCAACTGTAGGTTGTTAAAGAATCAACAATTGACCTCTCAACAACTGCACGCTCCTATATAAGGAAATGTACAGAATTGTTGACTGCCTTCTCTGTTTTTGTAAAAAAAGATGGCTTTTTGATTTATTAGAATCTATCTTCATATTTAACATGGGCTGTATTTTGCTCTAAATTTTCATTTCATATCATTTATAACAAATTTTGACATTGGTAGAGCATGAGGCTCTTTGTATGGAAGTAGGCATGTTTGACGAGGAAGATTTTAGTATGGAAGTGGGCAGTTAAACAATTTAATTTTTTGATGGCTTGTGTGTGGGATAATGACATCCAGACATTGGTCATATGCAACATAGTGAGGCTGAACAGTTTTACCACATGTTATAGGTTTGTTTTGACCATTGAATATACCTGTGCCTGGTTCCTATAAATGAACTAATTACTTAAGCTTTATATGAAAACCATTACATGCAAAATGCTTCAGTTAGCCATCTCTCAACTGCTGTAAGTTCATGTAGTATAGAAGGAAATATGAAGGACTGTTGATGTCTTTCCGCATTGTTCCACCTGTTGTAGAAACAAGAGACTATTTGATTTCTTAAACTATATCTTTATGGACAACCTAGGCTGGTTGAGTATGAAGATTTCAGTACGGAAGTAGTGGGCAGTAAACAATTAAGTTTCGTGATGGCATCTATGTAGGATAATGACATCCATACATTGGTCATATGCAACATAGTGAGGCTGAACAATTTTACCACATGTTATAGGTTAGTTTTGACCATTGAATATAGCTGTGCCTTGTTCCTATAAATGAAGTATTTACTTCATATTTATAATTTATATGATAACCATTACATGCAATATGCTTCATTTAACTATCTCCCAACAACTGTACGTTCATGTAGAAGAAAATATGAAGGACTGTTGAATGCCTGTCCACCTGTTTGTTGAAACAAGAGGTTATTTGATTTCTTAAATTATATCTTCATAAATCAACCTGGGCTAGTTAAGTATGAACATTTCAGTACGGAAGTAGTGGGCAGTAAACAATTAGTTATGTGATGGTTTCTATGTAGGATAATGCCATCCAGACATTGGTCATATGCAAGTTAACGAGGCTGAACATTTTCATCACATGTTATAACTTTCTTTTGACCATTGAATATATAGCTTTGGCTGGTTCCTATAAATGAACTAATTTATTTCAGCTTTTAATGATATTGTTAACCATTACATGCAACATGTTTCAATTGGCTATCTCTCAACAACTGCATGCTCCAGGAGCTGTAGAAGAAAAAAAGAAGGACTGTTGAATGCCTTGCCACCTGTTGTATAATATAAACAACCTGGGCTGGTTGAGTATGAAAATGTCAGTATGGAAGTAGTGGGCAGTAAACAATTAAGTTTCGTGATGGCATCTATGTAGGATAATGCCATCCAGACATTGGTTATTTGCAACATAATGAGGCTGAACATTTTCACCACATGTTATAGCTTTGTTTTGACCATAAATGGCTTAACCTGGTTCCTATAACTGTACTCAAATTGATGGTCTGTGCATTATGCTTCAGTTGGTCATCTTATTATAACAAAATCATTGAATTATTTGTGAAAATTTGCTTTAATCCACATATCTCAAATATATTTATATGGTTGCACTATAAAAATCAGCACTGGTAATGCAACATGCAAATCAGAGAAACCAAGATGTTTTAAAACTCTGATGTTTTTTAAAGTTTTGTTCCAAGAACTTTTCCTCTCACCATGCATTGTTTCTAATGGGTAAGAATCCCTTAGGGAAGAAAGCAGGATGTAGCAAAAACTTTTTTGAAAACGTAACATTTACAACTGATGTAGTACAGCTTTCTATGTGGCAATTAAGTTTGAATGTGTCTTTTAATAGAATGATGATTTACTCTTTGTTTCATCTTACATCCACAAGAAGTCTTCATTTGAGACTTTTTATCGTTACTTTCACTTTGATGTTATAGTTGGTGGCATTTCATTAGGTGGGTATGCTAAAAAGGTGGTGTTGTTACATTTTTTCGTGTGTTCTCGAACTTAATTTGATGTAAATTCACTATTCCTTGGCCTATTGACTTGTTTAATGTCTCATTTGAAAGCTTACACTTTTTGCTATATGTGGCAGTAATTTGGTTTTCATGGGTTACATAATTTAGGAGAGACAATGGTTTGAACTTGGCAGTACAAGGGTGGTGGTGCCTAAGGATGCGGTGCCTACGGATGCGTTAGATACCCAAATTGAGACAATATCGCCATTTTGGAAGGTTTGACACTGCTGGAACATTCACAAATGGATTCTGTGACCTCAAATACATACAGATAGTCACCAACATGGCTAAAATTTGGTATATAATTACAGTAATTGGCAAATTTATCATTTTTAGACCTTCCTTAGACCCCCTCTCCCCTCAAATCAGTTTTTTGGGCAGAACTTACTCATTTTTTGTCCGATTTTGACAAATTTGGTGTCAAAATGTTCAGGGGATCAAGCTGCATCAAATAAGAATTAAGACAGAATGATTTGAAATGTGCCATTTTCTCCCCTTGTATAGCCAGCCTCTAATTAATTGAAGGTCATTAACACCAAGACCCTAAGGGATCTGTTTCAAGTTTAATGCATCACGGTAACTATTAAAGTGTTTAAAACATATCCTGAAAAAATGAACTGTTTACCATTAATCATTCCAATTTATGACTTGTTTTAGTAAAAACGGGCAATTCTGAGTAAAACACATTGGAAAATTACAGTTTGCATTGCGGTCTATGGAGTAATTAACCGTAATTAGTCCATTATGCCAAAACAAAAGTGATATTTGGCTAAAAAGTTACTTGAATTAAAAGAGATCAATAATATGAACATCATATCAAACAATTGTTTTTTAGACCATTTTGACCATGTAACACATTTTTGACCCACCTCAGGAAATGCCATCAGTTACAAACACAAATTTGTGTAGCTATTTATGTTCTCGTTATATATTGCTATTATTAAGTAGATTTAATTGTGTTTTCAAGTCAAACAGTGCAAGCAAAATTAGTAGAACATCTTTGAATGATTGAGCATCGTATGTCAGGATTGGTTGAGAGAAACATATGTTTAGATTAAGACATTCCTTATCTGAGTTCTTCTGATAATGCAATGTTTTGGATTATAAACCGATGCATTTGAACATTTGCAACAGGTTAAATGATTTAAACAGACCTGTTGTGTTTTTTGTTGGTGAGATAGTTATTTACAAAAGGAATTGAAGTTGAAAAATTGTGACATGCGATCCATCTTTGGACTTTTTTCTCATTAACTCTTCATGATTTGGTTTTATAACCTCTCTTGGTCTATGTCTAAGGCTTTTAATTCATTAGTGCAGATGATAGCAAAGCAGTCTCCGTCTAACTACCTGGCAAAGCAAAGCGTCAGGCAATCATTGTAGCAAAGTGATAGCTAAAACTGATTAAATCCAAACTGCGCTTTATTTGCTTGCAATGTGGTTCTCAAATGTTACATTTGCATAGTTGAGAATTAACACAAATGATGTTGCACTTAACATAGTACACTGACTTTCCATGTCAGATGTGAATGACTAGCTCGACTCATTCTGTTGTGGCTTTGACCTTGTGTCTACTCCACTGCAATATACAAATGATGATTCCACATTCATATCTTGGTCATATAACCTTGGGGTGGGTTTTACAATGTTTACGATGTAATACTGGGATGAAATTTAGCGGATACCCACCGGAGTCAGCATGACTTCGACTGGTGACCAGATGGAGTCCATGTGGAGATCGGGCGATGTCCATGAGCCAGAGAGGCGTCTTAAGTTTGCTGCAAGGTTTTAAATGCGACTGGTTAACAATGTTTTAAGTTATGGTCATATAACAACTGGTGGCAGACTGATGACCAACTAGGCAACATAAGCCTTTACTGATGTCATTTCGATGTTTCAACCTGGCGGTTTCCCTCAACTGCCCCTCGGATTATTAGACATTGGACGATGGGCGGTTGTAATGTGACCATAGCATCAACCATGCATTAATATATTGGCATGGAAACATTATGATTACCATGGTAATGTTTAGTTTTTAAAATGCCTTTAAGCTTATCACATTGTTATTAATAAGTGACTATTTTTGAAAATCTTTTCAAATAATTACCTCAATAATGAAATGATAATGAAATGAGTGTTTTTAAGGTAGCTTGAACGGCTATTTACACATGTCAGAAAATTAGCTATAAAAAGAATAGTTTGTGGGAATAGGAACCAAAACTTATTTCCATTTAAAGAAAACCCTTCAATGGTAACATTTAATAAGGTTTATAATATTCAGCCAATTTCTTATGTTTTTCTTTATTTTTTGAAAATTCCCTAAAAAATCTGAGTTTTTGAATTTTCATGTTAAGAGGGAATGTGCTATGACATTCAAATTTTAGGGGCTGGTTAAGGATCACAATAGCTAAATTCTCTTGTGGGCTATGCAGTGTCTCTAGAAATTAACGCAATAAAATTCGGGAAGTAGAAACATTAGAAGTCTCCCATTCGTAAACAATGAAAGAAATATCTCTATATCAAAATTTATGACAATTTGTGATGTAGAAACATTAGAAGTCTCCCATTCGTAAACAATGAAAGAAATATCTCTATATCAAAATTTATGACAATTTGTGATCAGTTTGCAATGCAAAGAAAAAAAAAAGTTTCATTTGTGAACCACTGCCACAGTAAATTTTGTAAATAGTATTTTTTTTCAGAAATTTGACAAATTTTCATGGTGGCCAAATTTGCCATGTACAAAGTCTATGTGAAATTTGAAAAAAAAATAGCGTAACCTTAAAACGCTTCGACGGAAAAAAAAAAATCAAAATTTGGAATACAAGTTTTTTCATCATTCTTCACATTCTGTTAAATTTTGAACAAATTCTGTGCAGGACACCTTAGCCGTTAAAGCTACCTTAAATAAAATCAATTTAAGCAGTTGAATTTCGCATTGCTGTTAGGTAGTTTACATTAGACATACACATCGCCTTAATGATACAATTTAAACATTGAACATGTTTCACATGCTTTTGTTTTGTTGAGAATAATTATAAACTCATTGATTTACCACAAATGGGTAGAATATATGGAAAAGAAGAAGATTTTGTCATATCTTGTTAGAATGATGCGGAATGATGTTGCAGGGCTTTTTTTGTTTAATATAGGCACCTTCTGTTGTGTAAGGTTGGATCAAAGAATACGATTATTGCAAAATCCAATAAATATATCACTTCAAATTTTCCATGTAGCTTGATTTTTGTTTCTCTACATGGTTTTTGTTCCTGAATGGAATTGATAATCAATCAACAGGCTTTCTGTTCTTATACAATAAAATATAAACAATTTTTTCCTTAACGTCACAAAATATTTATTTTGTCGTTGTATATGATAACGTTTATGTAACTAACAACTATTTGGAAGTGCAATAAATTTAAACGTTTTAGTAAAATGCTTGAAACCAATCTACCTCTTGCGTCACAAAATCGGTATAGCACATAGCTCAGGTATGTTATTTTTGGGTCGTTATGGTTATGTGCAAGTAAAAAAGCAGTGAAAATCACTTTGTGCTAATGAAGATTCAGTCTTTATCGATTCTGTACATTAAATAAGGAATGATTTTGTATAGAATATATTGTAAAACAATAAATAGCATTGTTAAATTATGCTCTGTTCCCTCCACATTTTGTACAACTGTAATCCTAAACTTAACCTAACCTTAATCTTAATAGCAGAGCTGTTAAGCAACACATAGGGTATCAATCATGCACTTTGTGGTAAAAGCATGAAACTTTCAACAAAGTTAACTTGACATATTTGAAACACTTTTAGGATATGGTACATATTGTACAGCTTCCAAGATGGCGGCCAGAGGTCATTGCACTTTTCAATACTGTATTATATGGGGTCAGAATTCAAGTTTGCCCTATATCTGTAAAATTGGTGTCAAATTGTTCGTCTCATCACTAGAAATATATAAAAGAATAGTTTGCCATATGTAGGATGTATAAATAAAATGTAACAGAAGGTCAAAGGTCATAGCCAGTGGTTATTGCACTTTTCAACACTGTATTATATGGGTCAAATTTCTCGTTTGTGACATTTCAGTGAAATTTTTGTCAAAATAATCGTCTCATCACTTGAAATACATAATAAACAGTTTACTATAAGTTGGATGTTAAATGTTACAGGTGGTCAAAGGTCATATCAACAGTGTACACTGTACTATAGAAATATATTGTAATATTCAGTGGTGTACGCCCCGACCAAAATGTGTGATTTTGGACCTAGGGTCCAAAAATCATGTTTTGTAACTCTTGCAACCAGAATTGATGATGGAGATGGATTTGAAGCTGTCATGGTCACACTCAATGCTAAATGACATGGGTCATGTCGTGCCAAATTCAGTAAAACACACCTCCAAAGAGCCTTGAATAGAGTTACTACACCTACTGCCCCATCTACATGTATCCACACTCGACAGAAGAGACAAAGTATTGAAGAGCTGCCAGAATTAGTATGCTTCTTCTGTGATAAGCCAGCAAACCAGCATCACACTTTGCATGAGGTTTCCACATATCAGCTAGATGCAAGAGTTCGCAAAATGTACCACAGAACTAAATGACACAACACTTCCTCAGGAGACATAATAGCTATTGAAGCTAAATACCACAATAAATGTCTTGTAGACTTGTACAATATACCAGCCAGATTATCAAAGTCATCTGATAATGACTCAGATTCTGAAATTCATAGCATAGTTCTCGCACAACTAGTATCATATATTGATGAGTTTCGACGAGAAACTGATGTATCGCCAATCTTGCATCTTGCTGATCTTAAGGAACTGCATATGAAACTCGCCTGAAAAACAAAGTGCTTGCACTCTTCCCAGACATGACTGAAAGTACAAAGGGTCGTCATGTCCTCCTCACCTTCAAAGAAGTTGGAAGTGCTCTGTTACAGGCTTGCGATAATGATGATGAGGCTCTTCATGTTGCACGAGAGGCATACAGTACCACTGCTAGCTCTACATCATAAGAACAGAGCTGTCCAAACTTTGATGACTGGTGTCAGAGAGCAGAAAAAAGTGTACAGTTTGAATTTTGGTTTAAAACCCTGGCCAGTCCGGAAGTATAAGAGTTCTGTCTGAATTTGAAGATGATAACGATGAAGTACATGTAGCAGACAACAAATTGCCCCATGAACAATATCCAGCAGCACAGTCTAGATTTTATGAGGATCACTTGTGGCTGTGATAAGAAATATGGGAAACCCATTCTTAGAGACAAGTAATAACTTGATGTTGATGGTTCTAAATACCAATCAAGGACAAACCAGTATCCAAAACTGTCCAAAAGATTGATATCCTTGGAGAACAGCAGTACATTAAATTTGTCAAAGAAAGGCTCTAAGAACGGACAAAGCCTATCACAAATCCACTACAAAGGAACAAGTTGCCTTTTTTTCGACAAAAGAAGCAAAACGACCATCGAAAGAAACAAAAAGTGTTTCCTCTTTAAAAGCCAATTGTAATTTGTTTTCAAGATTTTATATTGAATGCCAAAATAGAGACGGTGATCTCGACACATATTTTGTTCATGAAAATCAGAAAGTGCCACCATCCTTAGCTTCTGTAGATGGAAAGCTACGATCTACAACCAAAGGCGACCTACCAAAATGCTTGGAATCTGACAATACTAAAACTGCACAAACCCAAAATGTGAATGTAAAATTCTTGGACGGGGCTGCGATTGTTCAGATGTTACATCCTAGCACTGCTAAAACATTCCAGGAGTATATGCCGATCAGGTTTTTAAACCTTACATACTGAACCAACTACAAAGTTGCATGCGTGTTGATGATGTCTATCTGCCAGATAGTTTGAAGGCAATTACCAGAGAAAAGAGAAGCAAAGGTACTCGAAGACGAGTTACACCATCTACAACAACTCTTCGAAATTGGCAACAATTCCCTCGCATAGATGACAATAAAACTGTACTGTTTAGCTTCCTGTCTCAGCAAGTCACGTCTATTGATGTTGGAAATAAATAAGTTAAGTAATTGCCACTGATGGATCAAGCATTAAACGCTCTTCTAGTGATTTTGAATATGCAGATCTAGCTGGACATAAGTCATTAACTGGTCATAATTTTTGTTTCACACAAAGACATTGGTAGAACCATGCAAATTTGTATTCAACGTATTGTAACTCTAAATATAAACACTTAAAACCTACAAAGTTATATATTGCTGGAAAGCTTATTTTCCGAGAATTTCAGTTTTACCTAAATAAACCTAATTTTGAGGAATGGGTAAAAATTATACAGGGTGCAAAATAAAATAAAAGTGCATTTTGGTTGGCACAATGAGATTTTGTTGGGGAAATGTGTATCAAAATGACACAAACATCACTTGATGAATGTAGTGATGGCCTTCGATAAAATAATACATTTGGTGACCAATTTCATTGTGGTCAAAATACTGAGGATGGTTAAAATCTATGAAACGACTCATTAATTTTCGGGATATTTATATGTCATAATTTTTTTCCTGTATACACTACCTAAAAATTAATCACATAATTGGATTCCTCGTCAAATTTCTTTTTGAAAAATGTATAACTTTTACCAACTACGTCGATTCGGTCAAAAGATACGCCGTTTTAACGTTTTTGAGTGTAAATGCATGTTTTGTATAGTAATGTATAGAGAAAAATTACCCACATATAAACCATAAAGAAACAACAAAATTGGGATGATATGTAAATATCTGATACATGTTTTAGCATTATACATATCTCATTTAGGTATATTCAAAAAATTATGATCCCATCGTTTTTTTTTTAACAATATATGCGTTTATAAATCATAACTTTCTTGCACTTTTGCATGTAATCCTATGCGCGCCTCCTCCACCGTCGCCTCCTCCACCCGATCCATCGTGTTCCCTAATTGATTTTTAAAGTATAACTTCATTAATTAAAATCATGGAAAGCTCACTTTTTACACATAAATAGAGTATAAATAGACCTTTCATATGATACCAAATTTTTTCAAATACGTAAAAAAGTTTTAGCAGAAATGCATGTTTTCTATCATTATTAGGGTTAATATGTAACAGATCCATGATATTTGACGGACCTATTTGTGACGCAACGCCAGCTCTGTGTTATCAAGAAGAAGCAGACACTTGCTTGCTCCTGCATGTTGCAGATGCTGTCAGGGAAGGACTTTTGAAGTTATGTATCCGTACAGTGGATACCGATATTATAGTTATAGCAGTATCTCTATTTGGCACAATTAAACCTGAAGAACTATGGGCTGCATTCGGGATGGGTACACGTTCCTAGTCCGACACGCTTCTAATCCGACAATGCGCTAGTCCGAAAATGAAATACATGGCGCTAGTCCGCATGGCGTCAGTCAAAAAAATGAAATACATATACAATACAGTCCGACATTTCGACTAGCGCAGTGGATTTTAGATTCGGACTAGCACAGTGGATTTCTGTTTGAAATATACACAATACATTTTTGTCGGACTAGCGCATTGGTTTTCAGATTTGGTCTAGCGCAGTGTTTCTCAAATTCGGACTAGCGCAGTGTATGTCATTTTTGGACTAGCGCAAGCAGTGCATTTTCAATTAAAATTCTTACTATAGCGCAGTGTCGGACTAACGCAAGTGTTTTCATTTTCGGACTGACGCATTGTATTTTCGGACTAGCGCAGTGGTTTTCATTTTCGGATTGATGTACCTCTACAGGGATAGGAAAAGTGTCTAGTCGGACTAGCGCAGTGTCGGACTAGCGGGTGCACCCCTTCGGGACTTGCTCTAACTTTAGATACATAGCTATTCATGAGATATATCAAGCAATTGGCTCCAACGGACCTGTTCTATGGTGTGTTTCACGCGGTGTCAGTCTGTGACACCGTCTCTCAATTTGCAGGAATAGGAAAGAAAACAGCCTGGACTACATGGTCATCCTTCCCTGAAGTAACAGAAGCCTTTGAAGAACTTAAGACAATACCATATAGTATCGAGGCATCTCTGGCTTTATTAGAGCGACATGTTGTTCTTCTTCATCACAGGACTAGTGAAAGAACATTCCTCCGACTAAAGCGGCCTTACTGGAACTCATCAAGCGAGCTGCATACCAAGCATATGTTTGGAAACAATCCTTGGAGATGGATCCAAAACTTCCAAGCCCATCACAGTGGGGATGGACAAATTGCCAGAGGCCTCAAAAGTTTGCCATGAACTCATTAAGTGCAGTTGTAATGAACAATGTACTGGAAATTGTGAATGTAACAAAGCTGCTCTCTCGTGCACTTCTATGTGCACATGTCCACGTAAAAGGTAGGATGCACTGAATTAGCCATTTTTTAAACATATGTCATATCAAATTATTGGAAAACATTCCAACTTGACATCTTGGGTAATGTTAGTGCACATGCAGGGTCCAAATTGTATATCATATCCCAGAACTTAGGTGTATTTACCGAAAAAACGTACTTGAAAACTGATGATTTGACCTTTAACCTGCATTACCATTTTATGTGTACATCTGAGACCCATCAAACTATTCTTTTTCTTGATCCTGAGCTCAAAACGAACAATTTGAGACCAATTTCAACAAAATCGGACAAACTTGAAATTTTGACCCCATGTACAAAAGTGCATTGACCCCTGGCGGCCATCTTGAAAGATGTACAATATGTACCATATCCCAAAAATGTTTCAACTACCCTAAATAAACTTTGTGCAAAGCTTCATGCTTTTACCATAAAGTGCACGATTGATATGTATACCAGCTATGCTATAAATCTAACCCTTATGGCAAACAAAATTTAAGTTTGGGTAAGCATGGTTAGAGGAGGGCATGTGGAGAGGGCAGAATGGTACCAGGAACTATAAGGGCATGCTATTGGCATGCCACCCAAAAATGGTAGTCAAGAACCTCTACTCCCAGCTTCATGAAAAATGGAAGTTAGGGGTACAAGTTATATGAAGTTGTACGATTATGAAGTGAAATAAGCACCTTCAAAATGCAATTCAGGATTCTGATGTGATGAATATATCACCTCTTTTCTAGCTGAATAAAAAGAAGAGAACGGCATAAATGTATTCCAAAAATTTCACTTGATTCCAATTATTTATTTTCAATTTACAAGCTTTTCAGCATTTTAATTACTGTCGGGGCCCCGACAATAATTAGAAAATGACATTTTCTCACTTTTCTTAAAAATGCAACCATACTTGAAAGAATGGTTTGAGGATTGTAATATATACCAGTCAAGGATTCATACAAGCTAGACTCAATTTTGATAGAGGTGACCTTGAGGATGAAAAGTGGATCATAAATTGCCCCTTTAAATTAACTTCTTTCATAATTGTTGCTTATTTGTA
>JXSR01S074253.1:156221-172986 GCA_000969725.1 Ophiothrix spiculata | reverse complement strand
TCAAATATATATCCATTTTGAATAAAAACCTAGACTTTCTGTGAAAATTACTAATTTATTATTTTAATGGATCATCTAAAAACATTCCTTTTCTTTCATCTGTGCAAAGATGAAAGTTATAGCCACACAATTTCCTTTTGAGGAATTGAAATAAGTTTTGGCTTTGTAGGACTCTTTATATTCCTCACTACATATAACACATGGCTTTTAGGTTTTTGAGCTCAGAATATTTTTTCTCATGATGTTGATATGTAATAAATTGTTTGTTGTTATCATTGTTTATACTAATATATTTATAGGTGCATGTGACCTTGCGGAACAGTGCAGGACTTGTAAACTGAAGGTTGTAAGTTCGAACCCTGTTCCCCATTAGTGCCAATGTGCTGTAAACCTGATCAAATCACGTTATAACACTAGCCATGCCAATCTGAGCGCATTGGGGAGCTGTTTAGGGAATATCACAACCTAAGTGCTGATAGATCTACGCTTCAGGTTATTAGCGCAAGTGGCCTAGTGTAAAGCAAACTTATTTTTATTATTCCCTTGTTACGGCATATACTAATGGCCAGCGCTTTGTATCATTTTAAAAGGAACAATATAAATGCTGGAATTATTATTATTAATTTATTTTGTTATAATTAGTGCTATAACATTATTGCTATCATTTATTTCTTCTGTGTTTTTTTTTCCATGTTTTCCCTTGGACACTTGGCTACATCATTGGATGAATCATGAATCAGGTGAGAATGAGAATAGTGTGTTTGGAGAAACATATAAATAATAATAATATAAATAATACTGATAATAATTGCCAATGCTCATCGCAATTGCTTCCTTTCGTTTGGAGAATCATGCATTTTTATTTGTGTTGAAATGTGATGATCCTGTGCACACCTAGTATCACAGAAAGTTCTGTTGGACTGTTTTGTCCAAGTGATTCAGAGCAGTTGTATTTGAAGTGTACGGTACCGTTATTAGAACCCTCCACTTTTTGTTTCCAGTCAAATTTGGTGGATTGATCTTGAATTGACTATTATACAAATATTGATATCTCACATGAGCAATAAGTAAAACCTTGAGTTTAGCTTTAGACCATATTGGCCTACTATTTTCCAGAGGCCAAAGGCCTGAAGGAAAATATTACGCCTATGGTCTTAAGGTATATGAAGGAGGATAGTTAAAAGAGACTGCTTAAATGAGGGCATTAGTATGTTAGTCTCAAAGATCAATGAGGGGGAATAGTTTTTTTTTCTATTTGCAGAATGTAAGAGCAGTAAATATTTGTATTATGTACCGATTTTGTTTTGAGTGGGCAATAGTAAAAATTATTCACTGGCTGAAATCACATCAATCAGTATATAATAAAGACTGTTGTTACCCCGCCAAAATCATCTTACGCAGTATGTAGAAAGACATACTCCCGCATTCGAAACTCTCAAATCTGCTTTATAGACTCTCTTATTTTCTGCATTTTACTCCTTTGTAAGTTGAATCCATTGAAATTGATAAAGACTGCAATATTTTACTTCTGCTATTACAATACTGAAGACCTATGATAATATCATTGCTATAATTTGCTGAATGTGAATATGATAACTTAAATATTTATATATCGATTGTATAATCCTTAGACCTGCTTCAGAACTGCCCTCAAACTCAAGATGGGTGCTTATCCATAACAGGAAGATTCTTCATGTCAGAACTTTGGAAAATAACCACTTTTACTTTGAGTGTGTTAAGGCATAATTATTGAATACAAATTTGTTACAGAAAGCCTTTGCACTATGCATTAGTTTGTATTCCTGGAAAAAAAAAATGTATTATACATAAAAACTGCATTAAATTTGAAATACAACCCTAGAACTTCTGTGAAAATGAATTTTTTATTCTGTTGAATTATATAAAATATTCTCGTCCTCTCCTCACCACCGTAACTATAGAAGTGAATGCTGCCCTCTGTTGGTACAGTTGTTTATATGAAACGTTCAACAAGAGGATTATGATATATACAGGCACACACACGCATTGGTACCGCTGAGAAATAACTGGCAAATTAATCTTTCAAAGAACTAGATAGGAGAAAATTAAGTTACGTGCAATATATATGAAATATATGGATTATGTACAGCAAGTGAATGTAAATGTTTGAAAATTGCCTCGGGTATTAATGTCAAGTTTAGGTCAGGGGGAATCATGTTGAAAACTGGATGTATATAGTAGGAGTACGGTGGTACGTTTTTTTGATGCATGCAGCACTGAGTTTCAGTGTTTCATTGATAATATTTTTAAATGGGTGAGTGGGAGATGTGAATAAATTTTAACGATTCAAAGAAAACCTAGTGCAGTTATTTGTTAAGATTATTATCGCTAATGGGTGTTGCTTTTGGGTATTCCTGAAAATGAATTTAAGAAAACAAGGTAATTACATTTGGAAGACATCTGTCTTTAAAAAAACACGACCTTCTTTTAACTATTCCCTTATAGACTGACCAATAAGGGAGTTCTCCTGTGTATTGAATTGGATAAGTCTTTTCGTACCACAATCCCTCAATCTACCACAGAGTATACTACTCTTTAGTCGCTATCTAGGCAAATTTGGTTAATATAACCTTTCTCTCTCTGACATATTTGCATTTATTTTATTTTCTGGGATTGCATTTTTGATGTTACAGTCATGAAGTCAGATCAATTTAACAAACTGATGTCGATAGTAGTGGGCACTAGAAGCTTTGAGTATCAATGAAACAATTGTTGAAAATATTCATATAAGTTTAGTATTTAGCCATGTAACTAGAAGTAGATAATATGGGAAAAATGGAAACAAGTGCAGTTTCAGATGAGAAGTACATAGTATAGAATTAATGCAAATGAATGAAGGTGCAGATGTGAAGTATGGAAGAATAATGCAAATAAATGTGACAATTTTTTACAGGCGGAGCGGCCATGATGTAGTAGAAGCTAGTAAATTTAGGCATTAGGGATATCTAAAATGCTAATTTAGGATGCATTTTACGTTTCTTTCTATTGGCGCATTAATATTGAAAATATTACAAAAATCATATTTTTACCTTTATTCAAACAATAACAAAAGTGCTCCTATTGTGATACACTTTATTGTATTATTCTAAATCCGCTGGGGTTCACGCATGAACCCCATTCGTAGCTGAGTAATTTTAAGTTTATTCGATGCACTATTTTAACATAATGAAATTTACACGAGCGACACTGCGGAAGGTAACTTGATCAAATATAGTAGTAAAGAGGCATGGCCACCGTCGTCTGATTTAAATGTATTGGCCCGTATTCCAGAAAGGTGTTTAGCTAAATCAAGGTTTTATTTCTTGTCAACAGCACGACTCATTGAACTGTTCTGCTTGAAAGCTGCAATGATGCTTATCATTCCTGGACAGTTGATGCTCAGTTAAACAATGGTTTAGCTAAACATCTTTCTGGAATATGGGCCATTATGTCTTAGAAAAAGGAAAAAAATAGCTTTTTAAGCAACCCAAAATAGCCAAGTGACATCTTTTGTTTTACGTTACCAATTTTTCAATCATAGCGTTGCCTAGGGTTTATGTCTGCTAGTGATACCATGCAAATTCGTCCAATATACCTAGCCAGCATCCAATCACTAAGCGCCATGTACTTGAATGTCCAGCCATTAAGCCATGAGGGATCATGTCGCAGATATCAGGTGCTTATTTCCTCCCGAGTTTGAAACGTCCGTGCATATTTATTCAACTCATCTCACGTCCAGCACCCACTGACATTAACTGTAACCGATACACAGTAACGAGAGTTAAATTGTGGTGTAGGATTACCGTTGCTTGGTTTGTTTTTTTACCCTGTGAGCTGATTTTATTAGCTTTTAAGCAAATGAACTTAGTTTGATGAGGCTTTGCTTATGAAAAGGTAACAAGACTTTTGTGCGTATATATGTGTGCTCAAACAGATACAAATTAGTTTAATCTAAAGTTACATAAAATGAATGTTATGCGTGGTTTGACTTTCATTTATTTCGTATTCTGCCAGAATTGGTTGTTGTGAGTCAGAGTGAATTTTCATGTGTATACAGGGATATTCTGTTTACTGTAATTTAGATGGAAAGTGCAGATTTTATGGTGCATCGTGTAATTTAAGTCTGATACAGGAATAGTATGCAAAATGTTTTGCATATTTGAGGGGGTTAATCAAATGGATAAGCTTACAATGTATTGCATCGTAAAATCATGAGGAAGGATGAGTAAATGAGATATAAAAAATGTTTCACATTAACTTAAAAGTTCTAATCCTGGTTATATATTGGTATTGCGGAAAGCGACCTGTTTTAAATGTTTTGAAATAGTTTTTTCCCCATGATATTCAGAAATGTTTGTTAGGATGAAATTAAAATAGATAATTGAGTATTAATAAGTTATTGAAATTAGAAAATCTATAAACCCTAATAGTTTTTTATCATCTCGTAAACTTCTTGACAATAAAAGAGGTTACCTTTCTCCATAGATTTTGAACCTAAAACTCTTTAAATCTGAATCCAATGATGTGCTGATGTAACATTTGTGCCTGACTGATAACTAACATGCAGTAGAAAAAGCAATTTCTAACTTAATGTAAGTAATCGCTGAGTCTGGCTATTTTTTGCATTGTAGCTTTTGCTTGTTTGGGTTGATTCCAGACAAGCAAAACGGATTTGTCCAAGCAAAAGATTGTGTATATGTATTTGAGCAATTGCTGAAGCATCTTAACCTTTTTTCTAGTCTAGCTATTGCTTTTTCAGAATGTCTTTTGCTTACTAGCAATTACTACTTTGGTGAATTTGGTCTAATGTTGGAATGGTATGAAAGTAGCCGGAATCATCTAGAAGTTTCTTTTTGTTTGTCTAATCATGATTGAAATAGAAAAGTTACCAATTCAACGAAATGACCTCCTCGTTATTTGCACTAGCTGTACACCGACAACCAGGGTAAGCCAAACACAGGCAGCAGTTTGAAATACAATATAGTGTTGAAAGTAGCGCAGAAATTGTCAGATAATTACATGGACTGTTTGTGGTCAGAAATTGAGTACAAACAAAAAATGGAAATGACTTGTCACGTGTGATTCGTTGTGCATACATTGAGTATTTGGACTGGTATTTATTTTCTTGAAACAGACCTGTGAACTACTTTGCAGTGTTTGATGCAGTTGAGCATCAGTTTTGCACCTCTTTTTATGATTATTTTCTGTTTCTTGGAGAGGGAAGACTAAAGCAATTGTAAAGTGGCTGGTGCTAATTTTGTGATCTATACACTTAGGTGTTAAGTGTAAGGCATATGTGATGATTCACCCTGAAAAGGGGGACTTTGCGACAGAACACTTTTAAAGAAACTGGTGAAAATAGGCAGCAGATTTTCTGTTGTAAAATTTGATACCATGATCGATTCAACAAGTAAGGTGTCATTTTAAAGCTTAATTAATTAAAGGGCACAGTCAACTCCTCATTTCCATGCTTTGTAACTCAGCTATTGTATGTAGAAGATTATTGTTTAGTCAAATTTGGACCAAAATGTATGATTTTGGACCAAGGTCCAAAAGCCCTTGTTCCATATATATATTTGTAAATAACCTAATTAACTTTTGCAAAAATAAAAGTTAAAACTCTTTACATTTTTAAGAATATAGAAACATATGTTTAGGAAGACATTTCTATTTTTTTCTATTTTTGACTTACTTTTAGAAATATTGTCAAAAATAGGTTAAAAATAGGACCAACATGATTTTTTGTCATTTTTTCGCCTAATTTGGGTCTATTTTTGGCAATATCTCAAAAAAACTAAATCAAAACTCAAACAATTGAGAAATGCATTCCTAGATATGTGTTCCTAGATACTAAAAAGTAAAAGAGGTCCAATTTTGTGGTAAGGAGTGTTGGATGGGCGTGGCTGATTGCTATCACAATAGTTTCAAAAGCATTTTGTCTTTCAACTTACAAATGTTTTTATAATTTTTTAGGTTTTGAAGAAGTTACCTCTAAGAAATTCATTTAATGTGAAATTCTCCATATGAAAAGGATCTATTACTCTTAGCATCTTGAACTCCGACTTGACTCGCCTTTTCATGGCTTCCGGTCATGAAGTGTAAATGTCAGTCAGTTACCACTCTCAAAGAACATGAATGGTCGCAAATAAGTTTTGTTTTTCCTTTAGAAATAGGTTTAATAGAGCTGATGTTACATGATACTTAGCAAATTAACATAAAATGAAGTGAGGGTTCTATCAGAAAAACAAAATGTGCAATGTGATATCTTAAAGTGGCAAGCCTAGACAAGCGTTAGAAAGTGATAGTGTGAACTGTGCACAAGAGATCGGCACCAAATTGAGTTTGATAAAACGTCTATTTGAGACTGGCCTAAAGGCTGTACAATAGATAGAGAAAACAGGCAAGAACATAGAGCATATCAGACGACTTTGTGAGCACTTGATGTCAAAGCTTATATCATGTCGCATGTCTACCTGGGTGAAGTTAACCATTGTAATATTCAAAAGCGAGTGATTTACAAAAGGGAATCTTAATTTCAAAGCAGTTATGTTGTTGATATACATCATGCTCCTAGTGAAGATTTTCTTGTTGCTAAAAGAGAGGAAAATCGTGCGTGTAGGGAATTGATTTTGTTTACAATGTTTAGAGTAAATTACCAAAATTTTAAACATGAATTTTGAGTTTCATATCATGAAACAAAAAACATATATAAGATGTGCTTTTGCTTACAGGTGTAATAATGAATTTAATAGGGTATCATTGTATGAGAGAGTATAGACTAAGCATGATAAAGAAAAAAATGTTAAAAAGAATGGTCAGTATAATTTATGCCTTTCACAGCTTAAGATTACATTGTGACAAGATTTGTTTACTGAATGTCAGCTTTGGATTAAACTAATGGAAACAGTGATGCTTAAATTAATGAGAGGAAGTTCAATGCCCGATGATTATATATACCGTAGAGGAATTTTTATATTATACCATTGTTATCTTTGTAATTGCTCCCTTAGATTAATATTGTTCAACGTAGTCCATTGAAGTTATAAACCCCAAGGTATTAGTTACAAAATGTTTTGTTAGAAAGTAAATTACTTATTAATCTTTTTTTGGGGGGATTTTTAAGATATAATAAAAGTTATGTAATATACAAGGAAGAGTGCCAAGTTTGTGTAAATTTAAAAGGTAACACTCACATATTATGTTGTTACAAAATTGGGTGGTAATAGTTTCTTTTCAAATGATAATCATGAAAGAAGAATTATATTAAGTTGATTGTATTGGTAAATGATACAAATTTCTTGTAATGGTCAATTGTTTTGTAATTTCAAATTGTAGTTATATTTATTTGCTTGAGTTTCCACTTCTCCTTTCACCATTATTTTTTGCTCTATGTTTACAAAGCATTACAAGCACTGTAATGTAATATAGTGAAATGGCTTGTACAATTACCACATGAATGTTTGTATCCATATCGCAAGACTGTGTTAATGAAAAGCTTGAATTTTCTCTATTTGCTATTCCATTTGAGAAATCTAGTCAAATTGCAGTACATGCAGTTTTAGAATCGCATAAGGTCTCTCTTGTTAAGGGACAAAGCCAAACTTGTCATGCCATCGCAACCTTTTAATACACGCTGAAATAACTTGGTCACTTTGGGACACCTGCTCAAAGTATCAGCAGATGAAAGTTGATGTAAACAGGAATGTTTGTGGATTTCTCAAAGGATTTAAGATATATGCTGTGTCTTTTTGGAAATATGTCTGTTGAAAAATAAGATGGAAACATTTACAAATAAGACAAACAAAATTGTGTGTATCATTGAAAAGATGAATGGAAATCTTGTATACACCCTCCATCTCTTTTATTTTTATTTGAGAAATGTATCAGTCAAAGGATAATATTGCACTTAAGTTTTAGTTTGATAATGCATCAGGAAAGTGTTTATGGAAGGGTTCATACTGCTCACTTAATACTAGACTGAAGACATTGTTATATAGTAAAAAAAAAGTCAATTCTGTCTAAATTGTATGCAAATTATTATACCAGCTGTGAGGACTGAAATTTATAAATTAGCTTGCATATTATTTTGGAAAATCGATATGTGAAGGGCTAAGTATGAATGTTACTTTTTCATCATGAGGAATTTATTTACTAAAACCATCTGGATGGAGAACTGATTGGTTTGAATGACCTGGATAAGAAAAATCAGGTTTGAGAGTATGTTACACGTTTTGGCAATGGTGCTTCTTGGTGCCAAGATGAAAATAGAAAAGCGATATTGATTTGGGATTTCTACAAGAAAAGTTTGTCATTGCTTGTTGCTTTGAAAAAGGTATCCAAATTGTATACGTCTGTATAACAAAATGGTGAACTCTTAGTATATGATCACTAATGACCAAAATGTAATGAAATTGAAAGTCATATTATAAGATGAAAATTTAGTGTGAAACTCCCAACATGAATCATAGCACAGAGTTAAGATTAATTAAGAGCAAATGCCAAATGCAATTTAGATTTTAACCATCATTGTGTCATAGCACCAGGAAATAATTAAAGCAGGAAATTACACTGATACTATTTTTCAACACCAAAATCAATCCTGTTTTTTCAAAATATTTGTCAAGCCTTTGAAGGTTGAAAGATTTGTGAGCCGCCAATGTTATGTTTCTGAAAGCAAAAATTTGCTATGGTATAAGCTGATACCTTCAATGAAATTAATAAAGGTCTACAGTCTTTATAGTCAATGTATCGCTTAAAGTGTAGACCAATAAAACCAACTAGGCTCCAGAGAGAGATGGCTCACAATTTAACACATAAATACTTTTGACACATAAGTGTCATCATAATCTGTTATCAATCAATGATTATGAAATATTAATTTGGAGATGATTAATTACTGTTGATTAGATAACAGTTTCAACAAGTTTCATTCAAATTTTAAGCAAGTTAATGATATTTAATTAAATAATATTTTTTCTCAAAGGCACATTGCACATTGACAATTAAATTCCAGCAAAAGTGTAATGTATAGTAAGATTCAACTTTTTTAAATTGTAAAGTTATGATTCAATTGAATGAAGGTGTATAGAGTACTTCAAAGGTTACCAGGGTACAGGGGTGTCTAATTTTGAATTATTTGCCTCAAAGACTCTGGGGAACAAATTTTGCCTTTTAAAGTTCTGATTAAAAAACATTGGTATGATTTTGATATCATGGGTTATTGAAGAAAATATAAGATATGCTTTAGTTTACAGGTGTATTAATGAATTTAATGGAGTATTGTTGTGAAAGATTATTGACTTCATGTATGCAAAGAAGGGATTGTTTGTTCAAATGAAAGAAAGATTTATACCTTTTACAGCTTAAGATTGCATTCTGACATGAATTTTTCTGAAAGTTAAAAACTGATAGAAACAGTGATACTTATATTAAATTTGCTAAGTTCAATGCCAAATGGTTATAAAGAGGACCGTCTAATACTCTCATTGTTTCTTTGTAAATATCTTCCTTATAACAAAGTAATATGGTCCAATAATAGTTTATATGTTAAATGTAAAAAGGGGTGTTGTTTTAGTCCCAGCAAAGTATCATTTGGTCCCAGGTATTAGTTATACAACATTTTGTTTGAAAGCGAAAATTTCATGCTTTTCAACATTTACGTATGAGTACTTTACAGCCTGTCATTTGTTTGTTATCATGAACAGGCAAGAAATAACAGAAAAACAAACAAGCAGACAAACAAAACAAAAACAAGGTTTCAGATGCTACATTCTGTTGAAAGATACCAATACCCAAGTGATCTTTCTCCAGTAGATAGCTTTCTTCTGTTTTGTCATAATGGATGTGCATAAAATATTTTGATCATTCAATGCTTGTATGCCTGATGTCTATCACAATTACTTGGAACATTTTGTCTTTTAATTTGCAATTGTTTTGAATTTTCATTTTTTTAAGGACAAATAACGGAAATTGAAATTAGTTTTAACTGGACTGTTTGTCTTTTGTTGTTTTTTGTCATGAGATGGAAATGTTTGTCAGTTGTAGCTTTCCAAGAACATTTCTTTTGAATGGTCACAGATGAATTTCTTTTTCCTACAGAAATAGGTTTAATATTACATGATACATAAGGAATTAACATAAAATGAAGTGAGGGTCCTATCAGAAAAACAAAATGTGCAATGTGATATCTTAAAGTGGCAAGCCTAGACAAGCGTTAGAAAGTGATAGTGTGAACAGTGCACAAGAGATCGGCACCAAATTGGGTTTGATAAAAAGTCTCTTTGAGACTGGCCTTAAGGCTGTACAATAGATAGAGAAAAGAACATAGAGCATATCAGACGACTTTGTGAGCACTTGATGTCAAAGCTTATATCATGTCGCATGTCTACCTGGGTGAAGTTAACCATTGTAATATTCAAAAGCGGGTGATTTACAAAAGGAAATCTTAATTTCAAAGCGGTTATGTTGTTGATATACATCGTGCTCCAAGTGAAGATTTTCATATTGCTAAAAGAGAGAGGAAAATTGAGCGTGTAGGGAATTGATTTTGTTTACAATCTTAAAGAGTAAATTACCGAAATTGTAAAGGTGTAAATTATGAGTTTGATATCATGGATTATATAGAAAACATACAAGATATGCTTTAGCTTACAGGTGTATTAATGAATCTAATGGGGTTTTGTTGTGAAAGAGTATTGACTATGCATGATAAGGAAAGAAATGTTTGTTAAAATAAAAGGAGTTTGATGTATGCGTATCTGAGGTTAAGATTACATTTTGACATGAATTTTTTCTGTAAGTGTTAGAAGTAAGCTTGATTAAATTGATGGAAACAATGATGCTTATATTGAATTTGTTAAGTTCAATGCCCGATGATTACATAGAGGACTCTTTAATACTGTCATTTTCTGTTGTAATAGCTCCCTTAACAGATAGTCTATTTGGTAAATGTAAAAAGCAGTGTTGCTTAATTCAAGTTCTATATAAAAGATAGTACCAAGTTGTTGTGAATTTAAAACCTAAAACTAACGCATTTTTGTACAAAATTTAGTTACATACAGTATTATGGTAGTTGAGGGTTTCATTTTAATTATTGATAAGACCAATTTATATAGTCATGCCATGTAGCCTTTTTATATGAAGAAATAAGCTGGTCACTTTACGACACCTGCTCAAAGTATCAACTGACAGAATTTGATGTAAACAGGAATGTTTGTGGATTTCTCAAGAGATTTAAGATATATGCCTTGGCCTTTTACAGTGTGTCTGTTGAAAAATTAAATAAAATGGGGAAAATAATAAATAAGGCAAGTATGAATGTACTTTACTTAAATTTTAAAATTGTCATACATTTTTGATGAAAAATCTGTTTGAAAATCTTTTATACCTTGACCTTTTTTTCTCTCAATCGAGTAGTGTTTTAGTCAAAAGGTTGTTCCTTGGGGATAGTAACATCCAGTATTATTTTCAGTGAAGGTTTCATTTTGTAAATAACGAAGACAAACTACCATGCCATGTAACCCTTTTGCTTGCTTGGTCACTTTGGGACACCTGCTCCAAGTATCATCTGACAAAATTTGATGCAAATTTCAATTTTTGTAGATTTCACAAGATATTTAAGATATATGGAGTGTGTTCTTTGTAGGTTCTCAGCTAAAAATGTGGAATAAGTGAAATATCTACCAAAGAAGCAACAATTGATAGCAAACTAGACAGCTTTATGCTTACTTGTACAATGTTCAGTTGGTCCTTAGCTTATTTGTCACTGATATTTATTCATTTAATGTAGTAGTGGCCTATGATCGCTAAATGACAAGTTGGAAAACAAGACAAGTTGTAAATTTTAATTAGATCGAAATGTATGCACTTGGTTTATTATAGCAATATTAAAAGATTTGGTTTAAAATAATAAAGTATTAGTTAAGCCGATGAATCATGACGAATGAATGTATCCAGATTAAATTGTTGTTATGTCAAGTATATCTATTATAAAAACTATTTCTGATAATAATACGTACATGCCTTTTCACTATTTATTCTGTGAGGCATTGTTTTCTGAGCTAAAAATAAACCATTGTTTTTGCTACTTTTCAATTCATTTTAAAAGCTTATTAATAAAGAAAAATAAGATGGAAGATGGATCCATGCCAAACTGTTCCTGAATGTGATATTGAACAGTTATACAGGACCTAGTCTCAGGTGGAATGTATAGGATGGAATTTGAAACATTATCCAGCACAAAGAGTATTGAACATGATAGCACTTTTAATGTGATACACGATACCTTATCGAGAGAGTGATAGCAGGATAAGACATTCTTCTAGATAGATTTGGTGGATACTATATGCCTGTATAATGAAAGAGTTTCAAGCCCATATAACAAAATGGTGGGCTCTTAGTACATGAACACTAATTGAAAGATATTATAATATAACATTTTAGTGTGAAACTCTCCACATGAATCATGGCACACGAGTTAGGATTAATTAAAGCAATACTATAAAGTGTTAAAAAAGTAAGCACCACCTGTCACCCATGACTTTTGATTTTTTTGTGCTTATTGGGTTTGTTTATGGTAGATATGAATACCCTCCAAACGATTTGGCTCTAATATGCTTACTTTTTCTGTTATGGCCATTTGTTGAATTACATTCGGGATCCTGAATTTAATTCCACATGTATAGGAGAGGAAAGCATACATGTGCTTTTTATCCATTTTTGGTGTCAAAACATTTTTTTCCCACAAAATACACTTGAAAACGCTTTTAGATAGTCACCTTCCTCCGTTTTATGCTGTTTTTACTATAAAACATTTTTGATCAAAATCTTATAGTATTGCTTTAAGAGCAAATGCCAAGTACAATTCAAATTGTAACCATCATTGTGTCACAGCAGGAAATTGCACTGATACTGTATTTTAACACAAAATTTAATCTTTTTTTTTGAATATTTTGTTAAGCTTTTGAAAATGGAAAGATTGGTGGGCTGATGATGTTATGTTTCCGAAAGCAAAAATTTGTTATTATATCAGCTGATACCTTCTATGGCATTAATAAAGGTCTACAGTCCTAATAGTCAACATATCACTTTAAATGTAGACTAATAAAGCCAACTAGGCTTCAGAGTGAGATGGCTCATGATTTAACACATAAATACTTGTGACATATATGTGTCATCATAATTTGATTGTTATCAATCAAGGATTATGAAATATTAATTTGGAGATGATTAATTACTGTTGATTAGTTAACAGTTTCAACACGTTGGAATCAAATCTTCAGTGAGTTAATAATATTAAATTATATAATGTTTTTGCTCAAAGGTTCAGTGACAATTAAATTACAAAAGTAATATCCATAGTTGATATGTCATGAACTGTTTTAAAGCGAAGTTTTTATTCAATTGCATAAAGGTATATAAAGGTATATAATACAATATACTCAAGGCTGTCCTGGGTACTCCTCTTTGAAATATAAAACAGTTAATATTGAAAATGGACTCTGGAAATCAAGTTTTAATCCTGTTACAACATCCTTTTGGTAGATATCAACACACGAGTGAGCTTTCTCCAGTAGATAGCATACTTCTGTTTTGTCATAATCAATGGGCATATTTTGATTAACCAATGCTGGAAGTGCTTATGCTTGTTACATCTACTTTGAACATTTTTATTTTTTCAACTTGCAATTGTTTGAAATTTTCACTTTTCAAATTGAAAATTAATGGAAATTTAAATTGGTTTTTTGACTGGATTATTTGTTTTTTCTTGTTTTTTGTCATGAGATGTAAATGTTTGTCAGTTGTAGATTACCAAGAGCAATTTGTTTGGAATGGTCACAGATGAGTTTCTTTTTCCTACAGAAATAGGTTTAATGGGGATAGTATTACATGATGCATAGGGAATTAACATAAAATGAAGTGAGGGTCCTATCAGAAAAACAAAATGTGCAATGTGATATCTTAAAGTGGCAAGCCTAGACAAGCGTTAGAAAGTGTGCACAAGGGATCGGCACCAAATTGGGTTTGATAAAAAGTCTCTTTGAGACTGGCCTTAAGGCTGTACAATAGATAGAGAAAACAGGCAAGAACATAGAGCATATCAGACGACTTTGTGAGCACTTGATGTCAAAGCTTATATCATGTCGCATGGCTACCTGGGTAAAGTTAACCATTGTAATATTCAAAAGCGAGTGATCCGCAAAAGGAAATCTTAATTTCAAAGCGGTTATGTTGTTGATATACATCATGCTCCAAGTGAAGATTTTCTTATTGCTAAAAGAGAGAGGAAAATCAAGCGTGTAGGGAATTGATTTTGTTTACAATGTTTAGAGTAAATTACCAAAATGGTAAACATAAATTTTGAGTTTGATATCATGAATTGTTAAAACGTGTATAAGATGTGCTTTAGCTTACAGGTGTAATAATGAATTTAATAGGGTATTATTGTATGAGAGAGTATTGACTAAGCATGATAAGAAAAAAATGTTAAAAAGAATGGAGTATAATTTATGCCTATCACAGCTTAAGATTACAATGTGACAAGATTTGTTTACTAAATGTCAGCTTTGGATTAAACTAATGGAAACAGTGATGCTTATATTAATAATGAGAGGAGGTTCAACGCTCGATGATTATATATAGAGGATTCATAAGTTTTATATTACCATTGTTGTCGTTGTAATTGCTCCCTTAGATTAATATTGTTCAACGTAGTCCATTTGTTAAGTGATAAACCCCAAGGTATTAGTTACAGAACATTTTGTTAGACAGTGATGCTTATATTAATAATGAGAGGAGGTTCAACGCCCGATGATTATATATATAGAGGATTCATAAGTTTTATATTACCATTACTGTCGTTGTGTGTAAATTTACCCTTTTGATCCTGAATTGCAATACAGGTGTATATTGCCCATACTGAATTAATTGACACTCAATATGAATTGGAACCCCTGAGCATTCTCTCGTAAGCTCCTTTGGAAATGCTCAGGCGTTCTATCAAATCGAAAGTTTAAAAAGTAACACTCACACATTACAAAATTAGTAAGTAATAGTTTCTTTTTAAATGATAATCACAAAAGAAGAATTATATTAAGTTGATTGTATTTGTTGTAAAGCGTACTTGATAAATGAAACAAATTTCTTGTAATGGTCAATTGTTTTGTAATTTTAAATTGTAGTTTTATTTATTTGTTTGAGTTTCCACCTCTCCTTTCACCATTATTTTTGCTCTGTGTTTACAAAGCATTACAAGCACTGTAATGTAATATAGTGAAATGGCTTGTACAAATACCACATGAATGTTTGTATCCATACCGCAAGGCTGTGTTGATGAAAAGCTTGAATTTTCTCTATTTCCTATTCCATTTGAGAAATCTAGTCAAATTGCAGTATATGCAGTTTTAGAATCGCATAAGGTCTCTCTTGATAAGGGACAAAGACAAACTTGTCATGCCATTGCAACCTTTTAATACAAGCTGAAATAACTTGGTCACTTTGGGACACCTGCTCAAAGTATCAGCAGATGAAATTTGATGTAAACAGAAATGTTTGTGAATTTCTCAAGAGATTTAAGATATATGCTGTGTCTTTTTGGAAATATGTCTGTTGAAAAATAAGATGGAAACATTCACAAATAAGACCAGCAAAAATGTGTATATCAATGAAAAGATGAATAGAAATCTTGTATACACCCTCCATCTCTTTTATTTCTATTTGAGAAATGTATCAATAGAAGGATAATATTGCACTTTAGTTTTGATAGTTTGATAATGCATCAGGAAAGTGTTTATGGAAGGGTTCATACTGCTCACTTAATACCGGACTGAAGACATTGTTATATAGTAAATAAGGGAGTCAATTCTGTCTAAATTGTATGCAAATTATTATACCAGCTGTGAGGACTGAAAATTTATAAATTAGCTGACATATTATTTTGAAAATTAATATGTGAAGGGCTAAGTATGAATGTTACTTTCTTCACCAGGAGGAATTTATTTATTTAAAACATCTGGATGGAGAACTGATTGATTTGATTGCCCTGGATAAGAAAAAAATCAGGTTTGAGAGTATGTTACACATTTTGGCAATGGTGCTTCTTGGTGCCAAGATGAAAATAGAAAAGCAATATTGATTTCGGATTTCTACAAGAAAAGTTTGTTATTGCTTGTTGCTTTGAAAAAAGTATCCAAATTGTATACGCCTGTATAACAAAATTGAAAGACATATTATAGGATGAAAATTTAGTGTGAAACTCCCAACATGAATCATAGCACAGAGTTAAGATTAATTAAGAGCAAATGCCAAATGCAATTTAGATTTTAACCATCATTGTGTCATAGCACCAGGAAATAATTAAAGCAGGAAATTACACTGATACTATTTTTCAACACCAAAATCAATCCGTTTTTTCAAAATATTTATCAAGCCTTTGAAGGTTGAAAGATTTGTGAGCCGCCAATGTTATGTTTCTACAAAAGCAAAAATTTGCAATGGTATCAGCTGATACCTTCAATGAAATAAATAAAGGTCTACAGTCTTTATAGTCAATGTATCGCTTAAAATGAAGACCAATAAAACCAACTAGGCTCCAGAGAGAGATGGCTCACAATTTAACACATAAATACTTTTGACACATAAGTGTCATCATAATCTGACTATTATCAATCAATGATTATGAAATATTAATTTGGAGATGATTAATTACTGTTGATTAGATAACAGTTTCAACAAGTTTCATTCAAATTTT
>JXSR01S074253.1:128684-140229 GCA_000969725.1 Ophiothrix spiculata | reverse complement strand
TACGAGGTTATTAAATTCAGCCAATTTCGGTGTCACGCTATATTTGGAATCAATTGGACGCAAAGTTGTGTCAATTGCATGTCAATGGTAGTTTTTGTAGTGAAATTTGATGAGCAGGAGAATACAAACAATTGACATGGTCAAAGTGGCCAAGTAAAATACATTCTCCTGCTAAGATCTTTTATTCTAGAGATATATCTATACATTCCGTAAGTTTTGAATCACAAATGTGCCAGATTTCAATTTTTAGCACTGTTCGGGTTTAAGATGCCGGAAATTAAATTTCAACCTTTTGCTATCAGCATTAATTTTGTCTCTAGGTCCTGAAGGGAGTCATTTAAATGGTAGTTTCCATAGTATATAGACAGACTTTTGACTTCAGGTGGACATGCCTAGTTCTCTCATTGAATGCACCATAACCAGGCTTACCACAGATCATTCTATCTGAAGCCATCAACCGATCTTCCACAATCTAATTATTATGTTCAATTTGAGCATATGTGACCATCCACCATAAACCTCCAAGAGCTCCAGTATAACATATTTTCAGCTTTCAAATGATAGTTTTTTTTTCAGATTATTAAGATATCCAGAAGTGGAGTTACAATTTTATAAAGCATGACAAATCAAGGATATGCAAAAGTGCTTTTTGAAGTCTTCATTTTGTATACATTTCCAGTTTAATTTCATCTAAAATGATACTTTTGAAATATTTTGGAGTTGAAATGAAAGTTTTTATTTGCTTATAGCATAAGAAAAGCATTAATATTTCAAGTATGCAAAAATCTCAAATTTGTTCGAATACGACTTTTACTTGTATTTTTGTATTTACCTGTATCTCAAAATGAAAACTGTTGACTTTACTCTGGTTTCGTGGTGGACGATCACATATGCTAGGATGGTTTGTGCTAGATAAGAAGATGTAGTACAAGGCTACTGACGTATTGTTTGAAATGATTCTTCAAGAAAACAGGCTTGACCTTGGAACTACATACTTCATCCAATAAAGTTAAGTTGCAACCAAAGCTCCATTGCTATCGGCTAACATGGACATTTCCTTCAACTACTTATTATTTATTGTTGAGACTGATTACGTACATTGTTTAGTCCATTGTACGATGCATTTTGATTTGATAGTACATATTTGTGTTTGCCCATAATAAGCCAAAATTTTTTAATTTTAGGAATATTTTTGGCAGTAATTTGAAAAACATCAGTTAAATGATAAAAAAAAAATGTGTTCATAGACAGGTGTTTCTAGATGCTGCAAAGTAAAATAGGTCAATTTGTCATCTTTTTAAAATTACGTTAAGAGTCACAAAAATGGTAAGCCAAGAAATATGCACTTTTTATATGTATTTAATCATTAGTTTCTGAGTTGGAAATATTAATGTAAATGAGGGGTTTAGTGTACCCTTAAGATAAATTGGTCAGTGTTGTTTCATGTAGAGTTCTTTGTTGGATCAATTTTCATGTGAAATGACAAAGCACCTAATAATTTTAAAATGTAAGCATTTCTTGAATAAAAAAAGTGATACTCAATGTTTAAACCTCCTTTAATTACACCAAGGAAAACAAACCAGTATTAGTATTGATAAACATTAATTACTATTAACCTCCTCATAATAGAATCATATAAACATAAACTTAGTATTAGCATCACACATCTGCAGTTGTACAAATTTAAACCTGATGACGTCTACAATCAAAGGTTGTCCTCCTTGTGGACTGTTGGAGCCCCATATCACCTGCAAATTATTTGAAACTGTTGACATGACAAGCGAAGCCTGTCTCTCTGTGTTCCTATTTATAGTTTGACTCTAGGTGTATTTGAGGTAAATGGTACATATAATTGATTTATAGGACAGGGAATGTTGATAAATTTTGAGATTAGCTTTCATAAAGCTATAGTTTCTCTGGAAAACAAGTTTGATGATATTTGGGAAAATACAGAAAATAAACGTAAGCAGCACATCCACTCTTGACTATAATTTTGTTTCATGAGGGCAGCAGAAGTATTTGATCTGCATGCAGCCCAGAATTATTACAGTTAAATCTATTTAATGCGATATTGATTTATCTTGCTGTTTAAAATAGATAGACGTGCCCCGTTTAAAGGTACAAGGAGGTTTTGAGATACAAGGATATTAAACTTTTATTTATAAAGAAATATTTGTTTTTTCATGAAATCATTGCTTCAAAAATGAATGGCCAGTTTCTAAAATATGTCTCATTTTAAACCGTAATTATCTTTCAATTAATTTTTAAAAAATTGCATTTTATCAATGGTCACAAACTTTTCCTTTTTGATGTGGCAGATCACAGATATAATTTAACAATAGAAAGGAATTGAATTGAAATAGTGCATGAGTTTGCACATTAGTATATTTGAGCGCATATTTTGTATCTTACAAGAGAAATTACTACTAATGGACATATTAAACACTTTGTATTGTACTGAGCTATTAATACTATCTTGTGTTTCTTGATTGGCTTCAAATTTGAGCTTTTACTTGAAATGTTTGGTGCTTTTATGATCTCAAAAACCAAAATGAGTATATTAGAAATATAACAGAAAAGAGGACACTTGGTACTTTACCTTACAATTTTCTCATTTATGTTGCACATTATAGGAAATTAGTACTTAGAAACCACTCCTATTGAGTTTATTTTTCCTCTTTTAAAATTCTACAATTTAAAAAAGAATATTTCATCATGTTTTTCCCAACTAACAAGCAAAATAATTGGAAATTCCATGCAAAAATTGATAGAAATTTTGTCTGTAATTTAAAAACAAAGAATACATTTCATAGGTTACCTTCATTATCATTGAATCATATTAATATCAATTCTTATTTGGTCACTTTGTGGTTTAAAAATTACCTTCACGTCCACTTTACACCTACAAGAACAACTTTGCTCTACAAGTAAGGACAATCACCCTAGGAGATCGTGTTAATATGATGAATTTTCTGTCATGGGAAAAACCTAAATTTGAATATTTGTCATGCATATTTATTAAAATATTCTGTTCGTGTATGGTTTAATATATAGAGGGTCTGAATGCTGGGTTTTGTGTTTAAAGTTGTTGGTGCCTTTTTATGTTTCCTCTAAACAGAATATCATCATCATAGATGAAGAAAGAGCTAAGCTTTGTATATTCATTCAATTTTGCCAGTTATGTTAACTTGTGATCCCTGTGATGTTTTTATTTTTTCACTTTTATTTTCCATTCATAATGACATGTTTTTAGCATGATAGATTTCATCTTGTAAACCAATTTCAATATAAAAAATGAACATCTCATTTCATTGCTTTTTGTGAAAGCTTGTTATTATTAAAGAAAAACGGGCTAACGATAGATCTATTCTATACTGATTGTGGATTTGATATTGAACAGCTATACAGGACCTAGTCTCAGGTGGAATGCATAGGATGGAATTTGAAACATTATCCAGCACATAAAGTATTGAACATGATAGCACTTTTTAATGCAATACACGATACCTTATCAGGTATCGAGAGAGTGATAGCAGCATTAGTCGTTTTTCTAGAGAAGTATCATGCACCTGTGTGATACTTGGAACTAAAAGCTCTTAAAACTTAACATTTTATATGATTTAATAAGATCTGAATTAAAACAAAATAAGCATGTTTACTAATTTTACATGAAATTGTATTAGAGGAGAGATTAATTAATTGCATATGCCACACATGATTTTAGTTTTAAACATCATTATGTCGCTTCATTAGGAGATAATTATAGGAGGAAATTGCACTAACAATACTATTTAAAAAACACTTGGATTTGAATTTGGGTAGTATCAAAACATGTCTTTAAAGACTGATTTTATTTTATGGAAGCCAATGGAATGTTAAGTCTTCCAAGAGAGATAATATGATACACAGCTTAATGTTATTTATTCCATTCTTTCTTGTTTTTCTGTTTTGAACTCTAATTAGTTCCTGTAAATGTGTGAATTTATTCATTATTCAATTAAGAGGAAGATTCATCACAGTTTCACAAACAATTGTGTTAGAGCAAGAACAAGAAGCGTTATGGATAATGCTTGGTGTATCCTGTTTTATTTAATGGATTTAATGATCACATTGTCTCTTATTTTTAGATGACAAGGCCCAGATAAGCATTAGTATAGATTTTCTTAATAAATTCACTGTATTGATGTCAAACATATATTGTGAAGATATTTTATCCATTTTGGGAGGCATAAATATAATTCAATAATTATTTGAATGACAGCGCTGTATATGCATTTGATTTTCAAATACTTGCTTTCGCAGGTTCTTTACTAAGAACTTTGGTCTTCCTCCTGCATTTAAAACTGAATAAAGAAAGATCATGGACCCTGATGGAAACTACCTTCATCATAGGCTTTCTTAGGTTGTCTTTGTCTATCAGTATAAAAGTATTTTTTCTTTACCAATTGTTTAGACTGTCATTGACTAGATGGTTTGAGAGCATTACATGAACAAAAATAATTGATTGTTTCTTAAATAAAATTATTGAAGTAGTATTTTCATTAGTCATATTCAAAGGCATTTAATTTCCATATTCCGTGCCGGTCATATAATGTGTTTTCCAGGCATGTATCAGTATTGTTTGGATTTCCGTAAACCACAGATTAAATAAATATTTTTGTCTGTTGAGGCCAGGATTCATTGCTTAAATTTCATCCATATATTCATTTCAAAATGAAATATTGTCAGGTCTGTTGACCCTCATTTAGAAAGGCATCCCAAACTACATTTCTGTGCATTGACATAAGGGCTACAATTGGAAGGTATATTTGACAAAGACATGAGCACAGAGATTCTGCACCCAGTTTTTCAGATCGTAGAAAGATACATTAGGGTGTCATTTCAGTGCAACTTGGTTTGATCTATGTCCATTGTATCAATATTTTCTACCACTAACCTGAACATTCTGAAATGTATCCTAATGTTGAAGAACACTGTGTTCTGTGTATTCTTCTTTTTGAATGAAAATGACAGAGCAAACTTACACCTTGCTATATATTATACTTAACTTCGCATTTCTTGGAAGTCAAGAATAATCGTGTTTCTTATGATAGAAAATGGTAGGGCTACTTTCCATGGACTAAATTAAGGATATTATAAGATGGGCCTGAGAATCTTTTAAAAAAGAAAATAATCATTTTTTATTTAACTTTGTATTTCTTGGACAACAAGAATAATCATGTTTCTTATGATAGAAAATTTAAGGGTTACTTTCCGTGGACTAAAATACAAGATGGGCCTGAGAATCTTATAAAAAAAAAAGAGAAAAATAATCATATTATAAAAAATAATCACATTATACCTTTTAAAAGTCGCACTGTGATAAGAAGTGATATAACATTACAATCATGTGTCAGATACAAGGTATCAATGGCAAAACTGTTCATTTTGCCTCAAATCTGATATGAGGAGATGTAATATGAAGTGCATTTTGATCTCGTGTAAGGCTCCCGGATGTCTATGTATTGAAATTACGTACAATCATTCATTTGCAACGTTGAGGTGAAATATACTCTGTGTACATATACAAAATCAGGGGCGTCGGAAGGAAAATAAAAGTGGTGCGGCCACTGGTAAAAGTGGTGCGGCCTGTAACCCATTAGTTATCAAAAACAACTAAGCCGCAAAAGAAAGTAGTTACTAAAAACGAATATATACAGTACTATTTTATGTTGATTGATGCTAGGATCATAATAAAACACATTAAATTAATATAAATTAATTATTTTTTTATTTTTTCTGGCTGAAAAGTGGTGCGGCCAAAGCCCACATGGCCCACATGGTTCCGACGCCCAGTACAAAATAGATTATGAATTGATAGTGTTTCAAAAATGTTATTATTTTTGTAATTATCTCAACTAATCTGGACTCAGTATTTGTAATAACAGTTTGTTGCTGTTTATCTTGTTAAGCTGTAAGTAATTCATTTTGTATTGGTGAAGCTGCTAGGAATTGTAATATGTACATTAGTATGTTGCAACAATATTTGCTAATTTGTAGTAGAAAGTGATAAATGATTTGCCTGTTATTCTAAGTTGAAAAATATGCATATTAAACACTAATTGATGTCTAGTTTAGAAGCTTTAACCCTGTACATTTTGCATGACATTAATTTTCTACTTCTTCTGCATGATTTTCTATAAGATTGACTGAACAGCATTTCGAAGATGCTCAATGATGCAAATAATTTAGGAGCCCACTTTATTAACCGAGAAAGGCACATTGCAAAAGGATAAAAGGTTTTGTGTACCTTTTCTGCTTTAGTGTGATAGATATGTTTAGGCAGCAAAGTTTTGCTTGGGTTTTTTGTTTGTGCCTGACTAATTTGATTATTGACAATACAATTAGTTGCTCACTTTGTACCATAATTTGATCATTGACTGGTTATAATAGCTAGCAACTGGTGAGGGTGTTGCAATCGATGTTAATTAATTGTAGTGATAGTGTCAAGGACACGCAAGTATGTTAAACTGACTAGATTCACAAAATATAAGGCAGAATTCAAACTGAACTATACTTTGATCAACACCAAATAGACGGGCCACTTCACATCGTGAATTGATACAGATAATCGCGTGCGTAGCTGAGCAGAGTACAACTGCAGGAGATGCAGCGAGCGTTGTATGTGTGACTTGTGTTTCAGTATCTACGCGCGCGCGTAAGTGGGATTATGTTATGTTTACTTGCAGATGAAGAAAAGCCTCATAATTTCTGGCTATTTAGTGTTGATCAAAGTATAGTATATAAAGATTGTATGAAATACATATCTTTTTTCTTTCATAAAAATTAATGAACATCTAAGCTATCTATCAATCATTTGCTTTAGGATTTTTCCCATAACTTTAGACATTTCTATCAGACTGATTTCTATGCAAACCTTCTTTTAGTTAGATTTTTGAAGTATTAAACAATCCTTGCTTCGAAATGCAACTTTAACTTAAGCTTATAGAATTTACCTTTATATCTCCCCAATAGATTCAATCATTTTAAATTGTAAACAGAAATAAAGCATGAAATGATCAGTAATAGTTTAAATGTAGGACACCTTTTATAAAATAAGATTTCATATTCAGCCTGAATCTGTTACAGCAATTCAACATTTTCAATAGCTTTTAGATGAAATACCTGTCTGTTTTGCACATTTAAAAACATAGAATAACTAGAAATGAAATCAATAGAAGGAATGCCTTGTTCCAGAAATGTATCATAGAACTGGGTTGTGTGATATCATGGAGAACAAAGTTAGGGAAAGATGTTCTTCAGTTTGAAAACCAATGTTCACCTGTTCGGTAATATAACACTTAGTGGTAAGTTTTTGCATCATACAAATCCTTACAACTTGTAACATAAAAAGCAGTATCTTACCAGCACCAGACGTACAGTTTATGAGATTTATCAAGACGTACAGTTTATGAGATTTATCAATGGTAGTTCTTGATTTGTCTGCACACTAAGGGCCCAGCCAAGATATTGCTCAGATTGGCCCTCTAGTCAATATTGGATTCACTCCATTATTGGTGCTTGCTTGACTTGTTAGTTAGTGCAACATTAGTTTGGACCCTGCACCATCAACTATGAATCACGACTTCAAACTGAGTTGGGACTGATCAGCTTGTTATCAATCATTTTATAATGCATAATTTGAGTGCAAAAAAGGTACCAACAAATGTTTGAGAATGAATTACATTCGAACCAATCAGGATGCATACTTGCATTTTGGCCAAGTGTTGCTCTTCAAAAATTGATTGAGGCCAATATGTTGGAGACATCACGTAAAAGTATTAAAAGGTCATTCTTTAATTTCTTTATTCACAACTTGTTATTATAGTGACCTCAGTATAACATAAAATTGTCAAACTTTGCTCTGTAGAATTATTACCCAGTTAATGTTTTATAAAACCAAGAAACTAAAAAAAAATCAATTTTCTCAAACCATTCCATTGTTAAGTGAGTCTGAGCTCAGATTGAGACATACATTCACAATTAATTTACATCATACATTGAAGCTGCATGGACATATATGCAAATGAATAATCTGTAATTTTGTGTCGTATACGCTTTAAACATCAGTGTGGTTGTGTCAATGTCAGTGAACAATAATAATTTGATCTGCTTGTTAACTATAGGGCCTAGATATTTAACAACTACTACAAGTTCAACAGATGTCACATTTAATCCCATTTGTACAATTTTCCATTCCATTTCGATCATCATTAATCATTGTACGTTTGAGGATAACCCATAATTATATAATCCTGCTTTGTATTTTAGTACTCATTGCTCACAGTCTTGTATTCACTGGAATGAGGATCATTCAAGTCTGGCTATATTTAATGCTCAATCATATTATGGAACCAAGTGTACAACAAATTGTATTGCCAATGATTGAGTTAGTCAGATACTGACACAAAACCTAGTGAAACTCTGTGACTAAAAATGCTATCACTTTCATGAAGCAAGGTACACCAACCTCTTTTTATCCTGTAGCAATGTGCCTTTCTTAGTTAATGAAGTGGGCTCTCAAATCACTTGCATCATGAGACAGGATAGAACGCCATATGCAGCCTATCTGACTGAGTCATATATGAAAGGAAATGCAATGTTCACTGTTGGTTATGTGCAAGTGACCACAACATTACCCAAGCTGCAAACACGATGCAATCCTTGATATTCGAAGCAAAATATTGACCTAGCATTCGTTCATTTGTTTTGGCCCAGATGAGATATCTTTACAAACTATCTCATATTGATATTGCTTAAACTAAACAACAAGAATATTTGTAGGATAAGAGTATTGAACAAGCCTGGAGGGGACGAGATGCACATATGCAGCTGTCGAGTTTATGATTCCGTGTTGGGTGTCCACGAGTAAGAGGCTATTGAGGTCAGTCTTAGTACCAGACTCTAGTTGGAAATCTAATTAAAATTTATCAATTGTTATGTTATCTTATGAGTCGCTGACAAATGGATAATTTCAGTTTGTCCAGCAGATTGATAGATATAGATTAAAAGGAACATCTTTCATATGTGTTGTATGGTCACTTGTCCAGCCATAAAATTTTAAAACATGGGCCTTTCATTAGAATAGTGGTAGATTGACAATGATAAGGTAGCTTGAGACAAAAATAACAGCAATGATGTTATCCATGAAATAGTACTCTCGGCTAAACAGACTAAGGACTATAAACAATCTGATATTTACCCTTACAATAAATGTATGAATATAAATCATGTTACCAAAGTAAGTCAAGATCCTGGCTTGTACCATGATAAAGGTGAAGGGCCACTTTGTAAGTCTTCATAATTTGAATAATGAAACATGGGCACTGGCCATCTGAGGTTTGAGACATGAGGGAGCCTCTTGCAATTCTTCTTTTACCTCCATGAACATTACCTAACACATTAAAAAGATTACAAAGAATATTCAAGTCTTTGAAGAAAACAAATATCATGATAATCTTTGAGTGAAAACTTGACTGCTGTCTACTGCTGATAGCATATGAACTTAAATCGAGCAAATAATTCTGATAACAGAAAAAAATATGATTTACTTCATTAATCTATGCTTGAAAATCCAAACAACATTAATATAGTCTCAAGCTGGAAATTGCATTATATGATCAGTATCTTTGGAGTCCAATTATTGAATTCATTTTGTACATGAGTAACTAAGACAGTAACCTATGAGAATTATGTTACACAAAATTAGATTTAGTGAGATTAAGTTTGCATGCATAAATTGCTGGTCATGTCTGTGAATGAACTGAGGATATATTGTCTCTATAATGAATTGCTTCTTTAAAAAGTATCTTTTTAGTATTTTCATAAAGATGAACCAAGCACTTTAAATGAAGATGAACCCAGAATAGGAGGATCACTTCGAAGAGGTAGCCTGTCGTCTATGATGGACACAACTGTCAGGTTGTTAAAATTTTGATTCTACTTTGTTGAAAAATCTCAATTCAGTTAGTTAAAAGGTTTGGATTGTGTTTTCTACAATGATATATCAAAAGATTCAAACATAGCGTGTCCAGTGATCTATTTGAAATGTCGGTGTTGATTTTTTTGTAAAAATTTAGTTGAAAATATCAATTGTTATAACTATAATAATTAGAAGGTAATAAAACTACCTTTTGAATAAAGCACTCAACGTCAAAAGATGGAGCGAATTAATAAGTATAGCCCTGCTGGTATAGTTTTATAACTCTTGATTTTCTATAGTTGAAAAAATAACAAAACCCAAGACTTGCGAAAATGCATTAATAATCTAACATCATATAACTAAGTTGAGGTTTAATTGCAACTTGTTGAAACTGTTATCTAATCAACAGTAATTAATCATCTCCAAATTAATATTTCATAATCATTGATTGATAACAATCAGATTATGATGACACACATATGTCACAAGTATTTATGTGTTAAATCATGAACTATCTCTCTCTGAAGCCTAGTTGGCTTTATTAGTCTACATTTAAAGAGATAAAAAAGAGATTTAAAAAGATAAAGATAAATATCTTATAACAATCATGTTTCAGGTAATATTGTAACCAATGTGTACCTTAGAAACTTAGTATCGGTAACTTACCAATCTTTTGATATTCAAAACCTTAGCAATATATTTTTTATAGAAAGGAGTAAATTTTGTGTTAGAAAATAACATCAGTGCAATTTCCTGCTTTAATTATTTCCTGGTGTATGACACAATGATGGTTACAATCTAAATTGCATTTGGCATTTGCTTTTAATTAATCCGTACTGTGTGCTCTGGGAGTTTCACACTAAATTTTCTCAAAATGTGTCTCCATATTTTCTTATTTTATTGGTTGTTGGTGTTCCTATACTAAGAGCCCACCATTTTGTTATATGGGCTTGAAAGTCTTTTACGTAAAACATTACACAGGCGCATAATATCCACCCAATCTCTCTAGAAGAACATCTAATGCTGCTATCACTCTCTCGATAAGGTATCGTGTATCACATTAAAAGTGCTATCATGTTCAATACTCTATGTGCTGGGTCATGTTACAAATTCCA
The DNA here is from genome assembly GCA_000969725.1 of Ophiothrix spiculata. Taxonomy (NCBI): domain Eukaryota; kingdom Metazoa; phylum Echinodermata; class Ophiuroidea; order Amphilepidida; family Ophiotrichidae; genus Ophiothrix; species Ophiothrix spiculata. Next base: position 129,153 of record JXSR01S074253.1, on the reverse strand, counting down.
TCCTAAGCATTCCACCTGAGACAAGGTCCTGTGTAGCTGTTCAATTCCACATTCAGAAATAGTTAAGAATAGATCCATCCTCAGCCCGTTTTTCATAGTTTTTAGAGATGGGTTGAAATGGATGTTTAATTTTTACATTGACTTTAGTTTTAAAATTCAAACTCTCTTTTCATGAATTGTCATTATGCATAGATATAATAGAAGGTATCAAAACATGATAAACAGTAAAAAAATCCAATGAATAATACTTGTTTGTTTTTATGGGATGATGGATCATTCTTAGGAAGAAATAAAAACTTTGCTCTCGACACAATGCCTGGCATTCAGACCCTTTATATATTCAAAACCATGTACACGAACAGAATATTTTTAATAAATATGCATGAAAAATATTTGAATATAGGTATCTCCCGTGACAGAAAATTCATCATTCTAACGTGATCTCATAGGGTGATTGTCCTTACTTGTA
>JXSR01S074253.1:76582-93148 GCA_000969725.1 Ophiothrix spiculata | reverse complement strand
TACAGAATTCAAACCGAAATATATCGTTTTGCTGCAAAAGTTTTACAATGTAGGATTGACTAGTATATCGTATGTAGTAAATGAAATTTATATTTTTTTCTTTTATAAAAATTAATGCACATCTAAGCTATCAATCAATCATCTGGTTTTAGAATTTTTTCATAAATCATATCAAACTTAGAATTTTTTTTCCCCTTCTTTTCTTTAGATATTGAAGTATTAAGCAATCCCGGCATCTAAACGCAACTGATGCTTATAGGATATACCTTTGTTTTCCTTTATTTCTCCCAACAGATTCAATCATTTTTAAATTGTAAACAGAAAAAAAGCTTTTAATGATCAGTAATAGTTTAAATGTAGGACACCTTTTATGAAATTAGATTTCATATTCAGCCTGAATCCGTTACAGCAATTCAACATTTTCAATAGCTTTTAGATGTGATACCTGTCTGCAATGCACATTTAAGAACATAGAATAACTACAAATGAAATCAATAGAACGAAGGCCTTGTTCCAGAAATGTATCATAGACCTGGGTTGTATAATATCATGGAGAAGAAAAGGAGGGAAAAGATGTTCCTCAGTATGAAACCAGAGTTCATCTGTTATGTAATATAACAGTTGTTGGTATGTTTTTGCATTCATATAAATCATTAAACTTGTAACAAACATAACAAGTGGTATCTAACCAGGTTTTCAAACACTTGACGATAGTTTAAGAGATTATCAATGATACTTTTTGATTTGTCTTAATACAAAAGGCCCGCCCAATCAAGTAATTGCTCAGATCGGCCTGCTAGTCAATATTGAATTCACTCGATTATTGGTGCTCACTTGATGATTGACTTGTTATGCAAAATATATTTGGACCCTGCACCATCAACTGTTAATCACAAATTCAAACTGTGTTGGGACTGATCAGCCATTTTTATAATACATACTTTGAGTGCAAAAAAAGGTAACAACAATAACAAATGTTCAAGAATGAAATTGCCTACATAGAACATATCTTTGGTTATTAATACACTCAAACTAAACTAATCATGATGCATACTGGAACTTCTTACTGTATAAAGCTGATTTTGGCTAATGTGCTGCTCTTCAAAAGATGAGAGGCCAATATTTTGGTAAAAGTATTGAAAGATCCTTGTTTAATTTACTTATTCACAACATGTTATTATAGTGGCCTCGGTACAACATAAAATGGTCAAACTTTGCTTTATAGAATTGTACAAGTAATTTGTTGGTAAAGTATACCTCTTGAGACAACATAGATGGTGGCATTTCATTAGGTGGGTATGCTAAAAAGGTGGTGTTGTTACATTTTTTCATGGGTTCTCGAACTTAATTTGATGTAAATTCACTTTTCCTTGGCCTATGGACTTGTTTAATGTTTCATTTGAAAGCTTACACTTTCTGCTATTTGTGGTATTAATTTGGTCTTCATGGGTTACATAATTTAAGAGAAACAATGGTTTGAACTTGACAGTACAAGGGTGGTGGTGCCTAAGGATGCGGTGCCTAAGGATGCGGTAGATAGCCAAATTGAAGAAATAACCATTTCGGAAGGTTTGACACTGCTTGAACATATACAATTAGATTCTGTGACCTCAAATACATATAAATAGTCACCAACATGGCAAAAATTTGGTATATAATTACAGTAATTGGCAAATTTATCATTTTAGACCCTCTTCAGACCCATCCACGCCCTCAAATCAGTTTTTTGGGCAGTACCTTCTCATTTTTTGTCCAATTTTGACAAATTTGGTGTCAAAATGTTCAGGGGATCAAGCTGCATCAAATAAAAGTTGGACTGAATGATTTGAAACATCACTATTTTTCTCCCCTTGTATAGCCCCCTCTAATTAATTGAAGGTCATTACCACCAAGACCCTAAGGGTTCTGTTTCAAGTTTAATGCATCAAAGTAACTATCAAAGTGTTTAGAACATATCCTGAAAAAATGAACTGTTTACCATTAATCATTCCAATTTATGACTTGTTTTAGTAAAAACAGGCAATTTTGAGAAAAACGTGTTTCAAAATTACAGTTTGCATTGCCGTCTATTGAGTAATTAACCATTAATAAGATCATCTTGCCAAAACAAAAGGGATATTTGGCAAAAAAAGTTACTTGAATTGAAAGAGATCAATAATATTAACATCATATCAAAAAGTTGATTTTTAACCATTTTGACCATGTAACTCATTTTTGACCCACCTCATGAAATGCCATCAGATGCGATATTTGGTTTTCATGAGTTACTGTTCTATAAAAGCAACAAACTAACAAATTTTAATTTTTTCAAACCATTCCAACATTAAGTGTGAGTCTGAGCTCAGAATGTTCTGTTTTGTGTTGTATATGGGCTTTAAACATCAATGTGGTTGTGTCAATGTCAGTGAAATATAATGATTTGATCTATTTGTTAAATATTTTTAACAACTACTACAAGTTCAACAGATGTCACAATTAATCCCATTTGTGCAATTTTCCATTCCATTTCGATCATCATCAAAGATCATTTTACGTTTAGATAACACATAATAAAATAATCCTGTATTGTATTTTATTATTAATTGCTCTCAGCCTCACATTCACTGGAATAAGGATCATTCAAGTCTGGCTATATTTAATGCTCAATTATATTATAGTACCAAGTGTACCACAAATTGTATCGCCAATAATTGAGTTAGTCGTTAGTCAGATACTGACACAAAACCTAGTGAAACTCTGCTGACTAAAAATGCTATCACTCGCATGTAGCAAGGTACACCAACCTCTTCTTATCCTGTAGCAGTATGCCTTTCTTAGTTAATGAAGTGGGCTCTCAAATCACTTGCATCATGAGACAGAATAGAACGCCATATGCAGCCTATCTGACTGAGTCATATGTGAAAGGAAATTCAATGTTCACTGTTGGTTATGTGCAAGTGACCACAAGATTACCCAAGCTGCTAACACGATGCAATCCTTGATATTCAAAGCAAAATATTGACCTAGCATTTCTTCATTTGTTTTGGCCCAGATGAGATATCTTTACAAACTATCTTATATTGATATTGCTTAAACTAAACAACAAGAATATTTGTAGGATAAGAGTATTGAACAAGCCTGGAGGGGACAAGATGCACATATGCAGCTGTCGAGTTTATGATTCCGTGTTGGGTGTCCAGGAGTAAGAGGCTATTGAGGTCAGTCTTCATGCCAGACTCTAGTCAGAAATCTAATTAAAATTTATCAATTGTTTTGTTATCTTATGAGTCGCTGACAAATGGATATTTTCAGTTTGTCCAGCAAATTGATAGATTAAAAGGAACATCTTTCATATGTGTTGTATGGTCACTTGTCCAGCCATAAAATTTTAAAACATGGGCCTTTCATTAGAATAGTGGTAGATTGACACTGATAAGGTAGCTTGAGACAAAAATAACAACAATGATGTTATCCATGAAATAGCACTCTTGGCTAAACAGACTAAGGACTATAAACAATCTGATATTTACCCTCGCAATAAATGTATGAATATAAATCATAAACCAAATTAAGTCAAGATGTTGGCTTGTACCATGATAAAAGTGAAGGGCCACTTTGTAAGTCTTGATAAATTGAATAATGAAATATAGGCACTGGCCATTTGAGGTTTGAGACATGAGGGAGCCTCTTGCAATTCTTCTTTTACATCCATGAACATTACCTGACACATTAAAAAAGATTACAAGGTATATTCCAGTCTTTCGAAGAAAACAAAATCAGTAGATATGGGTTAATAACATGATAATCTTAGAGTGAAAATTTAACTGCTGTCTACTGCTGATAGCATATGAACTTAAATCGAGCAAATAATTCTTGTAACACGAAAAAATATTATTTACTTCATTAATTTATGCTTGAGAAATCCAAACAAATTAATATACATTCGCAAGCTGGAAATTGCATTATATGATCAGTATCTTTGGAGTCCAATTATTGAATTCATTTTGTAGATGAGTAACCAAGACAGTAACCTATGAGAATTATGTTACACAAAATTAGATTTAGTGAGATTAAGTCTGCATTCATAAATTGCTGGTCATGTCTGTGAATGAACTGACGATGTATTGTCTTTATAATGTATTGCTACTTTAAAAAGTATCTTTTTATTATTTTCATGAAGATGAACCAAGCACTTTAAATAATATTTTAAAAAAGCGATTTATCAAATTTCTTGATATGGAGTATATTCAGTTTTTCATCACAACAAGACCAAAATTTCAACACTAACCTGATGTTTTATTCTGCCATGTATGGGATAATTCTTTGGGAGGATCGTTCCTCCTTTTCCGAATAGTGTATAATGTATGCATTAGTCTTGGAAATTTATTTTTATCCATAAGAGAAGCTTATTGGTAATGAAAAATGATAAGGGAACACATTTTCCAAGTCATATTGCAGAGAACCATGTCTTTCAAACATTGTACCAAGATGCATGTTTCACTAGACCTCAAGAGTAGGAGGATGACTTCGAACAGCTATAAAAAAATTTCGTTCTGCTTTGATGAAAAATCTCAATTCAGTTTGTTTGAAGGTTTAGATTGTGTTTTCTACAAAGAAAAAGAAAATTATATTAAAAAATTCACAAATAGCTTGTCCAGTGATCTTTTTGAAATGTCGGTATTGATTTTTTTTGGTAAATATTTTGTTGAAAATATAAATTGTTATAGCTATATTAATTTGAAGTTAATTTTGTTAATGAAATTAAGTAATACAATAATACTAAGACTAATAATAAGACTACCTTTTGAATAGAGCACTTAATTTCAAAAGAGGGAGCTAATTAATAAGTATAGCCCTGCTGGTATAGTTTTATTACTGTTTTGAGTTTCTCCAATTGAAAAAGTAAAAAAAAAACCCTTTAGACTAATATTATTTATATGAAGCAGTAAAACCATTTTCATCATTTGAATTAAAACTTGAAATTAAAAAATGTTGTTGACATACATAACTGTTATTTTGTTATTGTACTCATATAAACCATACTTGTGGATACATTATAAAATGTACCTTTGAGCGAAAATGCATTAATAATCTAACATCGTATAACTAAGTTGAGGTTTATTTGCAACTTGTTGAAACTGTTATCTAATCAACAGTAATTAATCATCTCCAAATTAATATTTCATAATCATTGATTGATACCAGTCAGATTATGATGACACACATATGTCACAAGTATTTATGTGTTAAATCATGAGCCAATCTCACTCTGAAGCCTAGTTGGCTTTATTAGTCTTCATTTAAAGATAAAATGAGATTTAAAGAGATAAAGATAAATATCTGATAACAATCATGTTTCAGGTAATATTGTTACCAATATGTGCCTTAGAAACTTAGTGTCGGTAACTTACCAATCTTTTAATATTCAAACCGTAGCAGTATATTTATGAAAAGGAGTAAATTTTGTGTTAGAAAAAAACATGAGTGCAATTTCCTGCTTTAATTATTTCCTGGTGCTATGACACAATGATGGTTACAATCTAAATTGTACTTGACATTTTCTTTTAATTAATCCTTACTGTGTGTTATGGGAGTTTCACACTAAATTTTCTCAAAATGTGTCTCCTTATTTTCTTGTTTTATTGGTTGTTAGTGTTCATATACTAAGAGCCCACCATTTTGTTATATGGGCTTGAAAGTCTTTTAAGTAAAACATTACACAGGCGCATAATATCCATCCAATCTCTCTAGAAGAACATCTAATGCTGCTATCACTCTCTCGATAAGGTATCGTGTATCACATTAAAAGTGCTATCATGTTCAATGAAAATTTAACTGCTGTCTACTGCTGATAGCATATGAACTTAAATCGAGCAAATAATTCTTATAACAGAAAAAATAGCACATTCAGAAACAGTTAAGAATAGATCCATCCTCAGCCTGTTTTTGATAGTTTTTAGAGATGGGTTGAAATGGATGTTTAATTTTTACATTGACTTTAGTTTGAAAATTCAAACTCTCTTTTCATGAATTGTCATTATGCATAGATATAATAGAAGGTATCAAAACATGATAAACAGTAAAAAAATCCAATGAATAATACTTTGCTTGTTTTTATGGGATGATGGATCATTCTTTGGAAGAAATATAAAATTTGCTCTTGACACTGCCTGGCATTAAGACCCTTTATATATTCAAAACCATGTACACGAACAGAATATTTTTAATAAATATGCATGAAAAATATTTGAATATTGGTTTCTCCCGTGACAGAAAATTCATCATTCTGACGTGATCTCACAGGGTGATTGTCCTTACTTGTAGAGCAAAGTTGTTCTGGAAGGTGTTGAGTGGACATGAAGGTAATTTTTTTTTCTAACCACAAAGTGACCAAAGAATATTGAAATCATTATTAAGATTCAATATGATGAAAATGTGAAGTTGATTATTTTAATGCAGACTTTTTTGTGGAAATTGCAAACTGATTTGTTTTTTAAATAGTGATATTAATAAAAAAAGAAAAAAAGAAAAAAGTCGTGAAATTTTTTATTATTTTTTGAATTGCATATAAATTCATGAGACAATGTTTGATTGTTGTTGATTGCTACCCTTAAGAGATGTGAATAGTATATCCGTTCAACTATGATGATATGTAAAATGCACTAAATATTTGAGATGAGATGAATTATTTCACATAGATTATATTAATTTTTTGATAGTTCAATGCAGCAAATAAAAGTATATTAACTGTCATGGAAATGAGTTATAGTGAACAGTATATGCTGCTTTCAAAAACAAATGTGCTCTGCTTTTTCTTCATTTCCAAATTTATCGAGATAAATTAATATCCCATTGTAAAACTAAACTAATCTCTGAGTATATCTACAGAATGTTTTGGATATATCAGGTTTGTGTACCATTAACCTCGAATACACATATGAGTCAAACTATAAATAGGAGCACAGAGAGAAACAGGCTTCACTTGTCATGTCAACAGTTTCAAATAATTTGCAGGTGATATGGGGCTCCAACAGTCCACAAGGAGGACAACCTTTGATTGTAGACGTCATCAGGTTTAAATTTGTACAACTGCAGATGTGCAATGCTAATATTAAGTTTATGTGTATATATATTATTATATTCGCAGTTATGTTTAACACCAGTATACTATTTGTGGATAATTCCTCAAAATCCCCCCATGCCATATATCAGTGGATGGCTCCTGAAGATCCATTTCAAAAGCCACTGACTCAAGACCAGATATTATGTAGTGTGTGATAAAAATTTATGAAATATGGCAGCTACAAGTTCTAATGATATGACATATGTTGCAAGCACATTTCAAAGATGACCTGTTTTAGGTCAACATTTTGATGTCCGTTTTAAGAGCTTTGTCAAGACAGAGAAATAGAGCAACTGAAATTTTTTGAATGTTTGCAATGTATCTATGGGACAACAATCTTCCACAAAGTACCCACTATGCTCCTCCCAATCCGACAATGACAAAAATCTTAGCATCATGTCTAAATGCAGCTTAGAGTGAGTTTACACAATGTAAGTTTAGATCTTCAAGTTAAATAATAAACAGTGGGAGGAAGTGACCATGTTAGCCGATAGCAATGGAGCTACATAATTTTATTGGATAAAGTGTGTAATTCCAAGGTCAAATCTTGTTTTCCTTTAAGCATCATTTCAGACAATGCGTAACAAGTTTTGCATTGCATCTTGTGATCTAACACAACCTTAGTAGCCTATGGTCATTTTGAATCTTATAATTGGATTTGAACCTGCGATCTTGCAATCTGTAGATGGATGGACAGTTGAATGCCCTCAGTGCCATAACTGCAGCAAGACCGAGTGGTTTGTGGTTAGCCATATAGTCATGATGCTGCCAATGAAACAACTAGGCATGGCTACCTTGAGTCAAAGGTCTACCTGTTTACTGAACAAGATGGCATTTTAGCGACTCCTTCAGAACCTGCTGATGGAATTAATGCTGAAAGGAAAGGTTGAAATTTGCATTTTAGCACCTTGAATGTGTAGTACACTGGTAACAAATAAAATCAAAATAATTTTTTTTTATAGATCTTAGAAAATTAGCTATGCCTTAAAACAGATATACTTAACAGATGTATTCCAGCAATGTGCTAGTGATGAATGTATATTTAATTACCTGGTTTACTGTCAAGTCAGTAACTTAAATGTCTACATTGATATTGTTGTTGTCATGGGTCACTGCTTATGATGCCTTTCTTTTAAGAAATATTTCAATCAGTCAGTGTTTAGTGTAGTTAGCCCTTCTATGTTTTTCACTACTTTTGCATCCCATGTAATGATAAAATAATTCGGTATCATCCGGTCAACTTACAGATTCTTGACTGGATTGCTTCATGTAATCTCAACTAATAAACAGTGGGTGTCAAAATTATTAATGCAAATATCCTAAGTATTGTCCATTGTAGCAGATAGCAATGAAGTTTAAGCGATTTCTATGAAAAGTTTTAAATTTTTTGGTGCTAGTACCTTAAATGATAATTTGTGTAACATGTTTCAAACACGCTGTGAATATTTGATCTGTGTAAAACAAGGGTTTCTCCGACATTTTGATTTCATCGCCGTGTAAATCCAATGGGACGGCAGCCATCTTGGATTGTCGCTCATGGAGAGTGAGTTATTGTACCTCCGGCATTTTACGGCTCCACGTGCAACACCTCGAGAGTCTTCGCAACGGATTAGCAGGAAAATTGGCGTACTTTAATCAGAGCAAGTCACAATGCCCGCTACATGAAACGCAGACACGGTTTGTGCGTGAAACAAAATGCACACGCTGTGTATGCGTCAGGTGAAGATTTACGCGATCTGCCTGGATATCGGGTCAAATTCCGAATATATCCGGAGGTACAATAACTCTGCTCCATGAGCGACACAAGATGGCGGAGAAATGGGTCAAATTCCGAATATATCCGGAGGTACAATAACTCTGCTCCATGAGCGACACAAGATGGCGGAGAAACCCTGTTCCCCCCTTTAAACTTCCTTGGTGTAAAACAATATATTTCTATGTAATCACTATGTATGTTTCTTCTTTTCTTTACATGTTTGATGGTTTGATCTGACAATTGCATTCACTTTTCTGTCATCATGTAGGTAAGTGCTTTTTGTTCATTTTAAAGGTACTAGCTATAATTCTACATGGTTATGAATGAAGGACAGACAATATAGGAATTGAAACAAGCAATCACTCTAGATTCCAACTCTAAAAGACAATTTCCACTAAAATTTCTTTCTTATGGAACTGTCAGCAGTGTTTTATCTTCCTGATCATTTTTTTCATATGTGCTTGTTAATTTAGACATGAATTGTTTTCACAAAATTATAAACAAACAAGCTCTCTTCACTTATTTTTGTAGATGTAAAGTAGTTTACTTTTAAGAATTCACAATTTTTGTCTAGAAACACTGTCTTTGAATTTATATTTCTTCAGTGACAATTTAATTCAAAGCACAAACTTATTTGTCTTGTTTGCTAAGAATTTTCATGTTTAGCAGAAATTGTTAAAGATATAGTGAAAAATGTGAAGGAAAGTTCAAGTTTGTGATAATGGCTTATACCTTTAAGGCTTCAAAGTAAAGAAGATTTATCGTATTTAGTGTCTGTTTTTATGCATTATCGCTACCACTAACCCAAACATCATGAAATGTATCTTAATGTTGAAGAACACTGTGTGCTGTGTATTCTTTTTTTTTTGAGTGAAAAAGACAGAAAACTTACACCCTTGTATATATTTTACTTAACTTTATATTTCTTGGAAGTCAAGAATAATTGTGTTTCTTATGATAGAAAATTGTAGGGGCTCCTTTCCGTGGACTAAATTAAGAAAAATATACAAGATGGGCCTGAGCATCTTTAAAAAAAAGAGAAAATAATCACATTATACCAGTTGCACTGTGATAAGAAATAAAATTACACACAGGTATCAGAAACAAGGTATCAATGGCAAAACTGTTCATTTTGCCTCGAATCTGATATGAGGAGATGTAATATAAATGGCATTTTGATCTCGTGTAAGGCTCCCGGATGTCTCTGTATTGAAATTACAATCATTCATTTGCAACATTGAGGTGAAATATACTCTACATACATATGTATACAAAATAAATTCTGAATTGATATAGTTTCAAAAATGTTATTATCTCAACTAATCTGGACTCGGCATTTGTAATTACAGTTTGTTGCTGTTTATCTTGTTAAGCTCTAAGTGATTAATTTTGTTTCAAGTTGGTGAAACTGGTAGAAATTGCAATATGTACATTAGGCATGTTGCAACAATATATGCAACATGCCAAATGTTGCTCAACCTCAGTGACCTTGTACTCTAAAATACCTGATGCAGAATACAAAATTCAGCAGTAGCCTGCATGCAACTTTTAGTTTTCTTGCACGGCTGGTTCAGGATCAAATTTTTGACAAATATATTTGTTGTTTGTTCCAATATCAATAGGTTAGATAGATTTAGATTTACTACTTGATGTTGAATCTGGGCACCACTACGAGATCAATTATTTACAAATAGAACGCATGTATACTTATAATCCTGTATATGTTGCAGTGAAATCATTAAACTATGACATCAATTTTCTACTTCTTCTGCATGGTTTTCTGTTAGATGGACTGATCAGCATTTCCAAGATGCCCAACGATGCAAATAATTTAGGATCCCACTTTATTAAACAAGAAAGGCACATTGCTACAGGATAAAAGGGGTTGGTGTACCTTACTGCTTTAGTGTGAAAGATATTTTTAGTCAGCAAAGTTTCACTAGGATTTTTTGTTTGTGTCTGACTAATTTGATTATTGACAATACAATTAGTTGCTCACTTTGTATCATAATTAGATCATTGACTGGTTGTAATAGCTAGCAACTGGTGAGGGAGTTGCAATCAATGGTAATTAATTGTTAATTGTAGTGATAGTGTCAAGGACACACAAGTATGGTAAGCTGACTAGATTCACAAAATATAGAACAGGATTCAAACTGAAATATATGGTTTTGCTGCAAAAGTAGTTTTACAATGTATAGTTGACTTGTATATAAAGATTGTATATATTAAATGAAATACATATCTATTTTTCATACCATGTATACTTTAGATCCCATCCAAAATTTTAGGGTTAGGGTTCGGGTTAGAGTATGTTTAAGGTTAGGGTCGGGTCCCAGTTAGTGAATTAGGGTCAGGTCGCAGGTGAATTTTTTGATGGGACCTAAAGTATACCTTTTCCATTTTTTCTTTCATAAACATTAATAAACATCTAAGCTCAAAGCTATCAATCAATCATTTGGTTTTATAATTCTTTCTTAAATCTTAACAAATTTAGACATTTCCTTCTTTTATTTAGATTTTTGAAGTATTAGACAATCCTTGCATCTAAATGCAACTTAAGCTTATAGAATATACCTTTCTTTCCCTTTATTTCTCCCGATAGATTCAATCATTTTAAAATTGTAAACGGAACTAAAGCGTGAAATGATCAGTAATAGTTTAAATGTAGGACACCTTTTATAAAACAAGATTTCATATTCAGCCTGAATCTGTTACAGCAATTCAACATTTCAATAGCTTTTAGATGTAATATCTGTCTGCTATGCACATTTAAAAACATAGAATTACTAGAAATGAAATCAATAGAAGGAAGGCCTTGTTCCAGAAATTTATCATAGAACTGGGTTGTAAAATATCATCGAGAAGAAAGGAAGGGAAATGATGTTCCTCAGTATGAAACCAGTGTTTACCTGTTATGTAATATAACAGTTGTTGGTATGTTTTTGCATCATATAAATCCTTAAACTTGTAACATAAAAAGTGGTATTTTAACCACTTTATCAAAACAATAGTTTAAGAGATTATCAATGATACTTTTTATTTTTCTTCGTACGAAGGGCCCAACCAAGAAATTGCTCAGATCGGCCTGCTAGTCAATATTTGATTAACCCCATTATTGGTGCTTGCTTAATGATTGACTGGAACCTCTTACCGTATAGAGCTGATTTTAGCCAAGTGCTGCTCTTCAAAAGATGAGTGAGGCCAATATGTTGGTAAAAGTATTAAAATGTCATTGTTTAATTTACTTACTTATTCACAACATGTTATTATAGTGGCCTCAGTACAACATAAAATTGTTAAACTGCTTTATAGAATTGTCCAAGTAATTTATTGGTAATGTATACCTCTTGAGACAACATAGACGAGACGTGTGGTTTTTATTTTCTAAATTATTACTGAGTTAATGTTCTATAAGAGCACCAAACTAACCAATTTTATTTTTTTCAAACCATTCCATCGTTAAGTGTGAGTCTGAGCTCAGAATGTTCTGTTTTGTGTCGTATTATGCTTTAATGATTTGATCTGTTTGTTAACTATATTTAACAACTACTACAAGTTCAACAAATGTCACAATTAATCCCATTTGTACAATTTTCCATTGCATTTCGATCATCATCAAAGATCATTTTACATTTAGATAACATATAATTGTATAATCCTGTATGGTATTTTATTATTTATTGCTCACAGCCTCACATTCACTGGAATGAGGATCATTCAAGTCTGGCTATATTTAATGCTCAATCATATTATGGTACAAAGTGTACAAAAAATTGTATTGCCAATAATTGAGTTAGTCAGATACTGACACAAAACCAAGTGAAACCCTGCTGACTAAAAATGCCATCACTCGCATGTAGCAAGGTACGCCAACCTCTTTTTATCCTGTAGCAATGTGCCTTTCTTAGTTAATGAAGTGGGCTCTCAAATCACTTGCACCATGAGACAGGATAGAACGCCATATGCAGCCTATCTGACTGAGTCAAATATGAAAGGAAATTCAATGTTCACAGTTGGTTATGTGCAAGTGACTACAAAGTTACCCAAGCTGCTAACACGATGCAATCCTTGATATTTAAAGCAAAATATTGACCTAGCATTTCTTCATTTGTTTTGGCCCAGATGAGATATCTTTACAAACTATCTCATATTGATATTGCTTAAACTAAACAACAAGATTATTTGTAGGATAAGAGTATTGAACAAGCCTGGAGGGGACGAGATGCACATATGCAGCTGTCGAGTTTATGATTCCGTGTTGGGTGTCCAAGAGTAAGAGGCTATTGAGGTCAGTCTTCTAGCCAGACTCTAGATGGAAATCTAATTAAAATTTATCAATTGTTTTGTTATCTTATGAGTTGCTGACAAAATGGATATTTTCAGTTTGTCCAGCAAATTGATAGATGGATAGATTAAAGGAACATCTTATGTTGTATGGTCACTTGTCCAGCCATAAAATTTTAAAACATGGGCCTTTCATTAAAATTGTGCTAGATTGACACTGATAAGGTAGCTTGAGACAAAAATAACAGCAATGATGTTATCCATGAAATAGTACTCTTGGCTAAACAGACTAAGGACTATAAACAATCTGATATTTACCCTCGCAATAAATGTATGAATATAAATTATATTACCAAATTAAGTCAAGATGTTGGCTTGTACCATGATAAAGGTGAAGGGCCACTTTGTAAGTCTTGATAAATTGAATAATGAAATATAGGCACTGGCCATTTGAGGTTTGAGACATGAGGGAGCCTCTTGCAATTCTTCTTTTACATCATTGATCATTACCTAACACATTAAAAAGATTACAAAGAATATTCAAGTCTTTGAAGAAAACAATTATCATGATAATTTTAGAGTGAAAACTTAACTGATGTCTACTGCTGATAGCATATGAACTTAAATCGAGCAAATAATTCTTATAACAGAAAAAAATATTATTTACTTCATTAATCTATGCTTGAGAAATGCAAACAACATTAATATAAAGTCACAAGCTGGAAATTGCATTATATGATCAGTATCTTTGGAGTCCAATTATTGAATTCATTTTGTAGATGAGTAACCAAGACAGTAACCTATGAGAATTATGTTACATAAAATTAGATTTAGTGAGATTAAGTCTGCATTCATAAATTGCTGGTCATGTCTGTGAATGAACTGACGATGTATTGTCTTTATAATGTATTGCTACTTTAAAAAGTATCTTTTATTATTTTCATGAAGATGAACCAAGCACTGTAAATAAAGATGAACCAAGCACTTTGAATAATATTTTAAAAAGAGATTTATCAAATTTCCTGATATGGAATAGATTCAGTTTTTCCATCAGAACAAGACCAAAATTTCAACACTAACCTGATGTTTTAGTCAGTTATGTATGGTATAGTTCTTATATTATTATTTTAATGAAGATGAACCAAGCACTTTAAATAATAATTTAAAAAGAGATTTATCAAATTTCTTGATATGGAATAGATTCAGTTTTTCATCAGAACAAGACCAAAATTTCAATACTAACCTGATGTTTTATTCTGTCATGTTTGGTAAATTTTTTTTCGAGGATCGTTCCTCCTTTTCTGACCAGTGTATGATGTATGCAGTGGATCACTTCGCAGAAGGATCACTTCGAAGAGGTAGTGTGTCGTCTATGATGGACTTCACTGTTAGATTGTAAAATTTTTTGTTCTGCTTTGATGAAAAATTTCAACTCATGTTGTTAAAATGTTTGGATTGTGTTTTCTACAAAGACATATCAAAAGATTCAAACATAGCTTGTCCAGTGATCTATTTGAATTGTCAGTGTTGATTTTTTGGTTAAAAAGTTTGTTGAAAATATAAATTGTTATAATTATATTGATGTGATTACTAATTTAAGTAATACAATAATACTAAGACTAATAATAAGACTACCTTTTGAATAGAGCACTTAATTTCAAAAGAGGGAGCTAATTAATAAGTATAGCCCTGCTGGTATAGTTTTATTACTGTTTTGAGTTTCTCCAATTGAAAAAGTAAAAAAAAAACCCTTTAGACTAATATTATTTATATGAAGCAGTAAAACCATTTTCATCATTTGAATTAAAACTTGAAATTAAAAAATGTTGTTGACATACATAACTGTTATTTTGTTATTGTACTCATATAAACCATACTTGTGGATACATTATAAAATGTACCTTTGAGCGAAAATGCATTAATAATCTAACATCATATAACCAAGTTGAGGTTTAATTGCAACTTGTTGAAACTGTTATCTAATCAACAGTAATTAATCATCTCCAAATTAATATTTCATAAACATTGATTGATACCAGTCAGATTATGATGACACACATATGTCACAAGTATTTATGTGTTAAATCATGAGCCACCTCACTCTGAAGCCTAGGTGGCTTTATTAGTCTACATTTAAAGAGATAAAATGAGATTTAAAGAGATAAAGATAAATATCTTATAAACAATCATGTTTCAGGTAATATAGTAACCAATATGTACCTTAGAAACTTAGTATCGATAACTTACCTATCTTTTTATATTCAAAACCTTAGCAATATATTTTTTTATGAAAAGGAGTAAATTTTGTGTTAGAAAATAACATGAGTGCAATTTCCTGCTTTAATTATTTCCTGGTGCTATGACACAATGATGGTTACAATCTAAATTGCATTTGGCATTTGCTTTTAATTAATCCTTACTGTGTGCTCTGGGAGTTTCACACTAAATTTTCTCAAAATGTGTCTCCTTATTTTCTTAATTTATTGGTTGTTGGTGTTCATATACTAAGAGCCTACCATTTTCTTATATGGGCTTGGAAGTCTTTTTCGTAAAACATTACACTGGCACATGATATCCACCCAATCTTTCTAGAAGAACGACTAATGCTGCTATCACTCTCTCGATAAGGTATCGTGTATCGCATTAAAAGTGCTATCATGTTCAATACTCTATGTGCTGGGCCCGGGGGGGGTACTCAAGTTTGGTTTGGGTAGGGACGTGCCGCTGGGAAATTTGAAAAGCCACCCATCCAAATACCAATTTTCAAGAAAAATGGACCCATCCATATACCAAATATCCCAAATTTTGAGTCAAATTTGATCAAAAATCGCATATTTTTCGCCAAAATTTGCGCTATTTTGGCACAAAATGTCAAAATTTGCGCCATTTGGCGCAAATTTTGGAAAATTTTGAAAAGTGACCCATCAAAATACCACATTTTGGGAAGAAAAATGACCGATTGGAATACCGGAGAGCCTGATTTTGCTACCCGAATTTGCGGCACGTCCCCATAACCACTTTTGTACTAAGTACCCCCCCCCGGGGTGCTGGGTCATGTTTCAAATTCCATCCCATGCATTCCACCTGAGACTAGGTCCTGTATAGCTGTTCAATAGCACATTCAGAAATAGTTAAGAATAGATCCATCCACAGCCTGTTTTTGATAGTTTTTAGAGATGGGTTGAAATGGGATGTTTATTTTTTACATTGACTTTTGTTTGAAAATTCAAAGTCTCTTTTCATGAATTGTCATTATGTATAGAGATAAAAGAAGGTATCAAAACATGATAAACAGTAAAAAAATCCAATGAATAATATATTTTTTGTTTTTATGGGATGACGGATCATTCTTTGGAAGAAATAAAATATTTGCTCTTTACAAAATGTCTGGCATTCAGACTCTTTATATATTCAAAACCAT
>JXSR01S074253.1:53349-72751 GCA_000969725.1 Ophiothrix spiculata | reverse complement strand
CTTTTGATTCAGAGAGTAATACGACCTTGGGAATTTGAACGGAGTCAAATCCTAAAAGGATACTGAATAATTAATTTAACTCTATCATGTTACTTAAGTGAATGTTGTACTATAAGTCAACTAGAATTATATAGTCATGTCGTTTAGAAAAATTGTCAAAAGTCTGGGCGTACCATATAGACAATTCATCATCATCTTTGTTGGTATGTGGTGACAAGTCTTTCAGAATTCCAAGTTTACAGCCACGCAGTTTTTATAATCATGGATCTCAATTTATTTTTGAAAATGCTTGCTCTAGGGCTAGTGATCTCGTATGTGTTTATGTTGGAAAAAAAAAAGACATTTGGTTAAAAATACTTAAGTAGCTTAGTCCATGAATATTTTAATCAGATTTGAACTCTAATCTTTCGTTCTTTTGAAAGTGGAATGGCCGTTGTGCTATTACACTACCACTCCTCAAGTTCTTAGTGGTTTGTCCAAGTCTCTTTCCATTTAACTGGCAATACAATAAGCTAGCCATGACTACATAGAGTCAAAGGTCCAGCTTTACTACGGACAGTTGACTTTTGAATATTTTATCAGAGATGAGTAATGGAATGCTTGCAAGGTATTGGGTGTTTTTTCCCTTGTTAAAAATTTAAGTTGATATGTGAATTGATGTCATATCTACTGTCATACGGTGTGGACATGTTACCCGTGTCTTCTGAATACTACCCTTTGTGTAAAAATGTGCATGAATGAACATGGCTATACATGTTCACCATATCCTTATGTTGCAAAATAACAGGAACATAGTAATTGCTTCTAGATTACATAAACAGCTGCCACACGTTGTCATCAAATAACATGGTATGGCAATATTTAATGAGGTATCACTCCTTAATCTTAAATTTCACACATTATGGTTGGTCATGAGCATGTTTTAGCACTTTACCAGAAGTGCCTTTAATCTTTAAGTATTCATGTTTTGGAAGACCATGTAGCCTGGACATCAATGTTGTAAGTTGGTTTGGATGGGTAGACAGCCAGATAAGTCTTCCACTCCTCAAGTTCTTTGTGGTCTGTCCAAGTCATTTTACCATGTAATTGGCAATACAACATGCCACACATGACTACATAGAGTAATGCGGTAGATATACTTTGTCATTTTGTAGTTTGTAGACATTTTCATTCAGAATTTTTCTCATGGTGATTGGTTTTTAAGAATGGTGTAAACTTTCATTCTGAATGAACATTTTCCCATGTACAATTTCACCATTGTGTAAATCATAACCATCATTGCAAGAAGAGATCCGCTTACCATGAATAGATCTAGGCCGTAGAATTAATATCAAACATTGTACTACCCGTCAGTGAGCACTTGAAAATGTGCAATGGGGTGAAAAATAGGTCTCCATTTATTACATTCTACATAATGTAAAAATTTAAAATAAAAATTCTCATTCAGAATTAACAGTTTACTCCATTCTTAAAAAACAATCACTATGAGAAAAATTCTGAATGAAAATGACTACAAAAATGACGAAGTATATCTACAGCTTTAGGTACAGCTGTAGTATGGACATTTGTCTTTAACAGGCATGATTATCTTCAGGTTTTTGCCTGAATTCAGGCAAAAATGCTTGGATCTTCACTGTACAAAAGTATTGGGAAATTCACATTTCCAGGCAAATTCAGGCAAAATTACAAAAAGCCATAACCATCCCTGCTTTAATATTGTAGAGGCTAGTAATGAAATAATTACAAAATATTTTTTTCTGATTACATTTCAGTTGTATGATACCAGAGTAAACATATCTAACATTTGATATGATGTGCAGATACGTATAAAGATGGGTATTAAATGAACATGGATATCCATGTTCATGATACTTATGTTGCAAAATAACAGGAACATAGTAATTGCTTCTAGATTACATAAACACCTGCCACATGCTGTCATCAAATAACATGGTTTGGCAAAATGAGATGAGGTATCACTCCTTAATCTTAAATTTCACACATTATGGTTGGTCATGAGCATGTTATTGCACTTTGCCAGAGTTGCCTTTAATCTTTAAGTAGTCATGTTTTTTGATTATCATGTAGATTGTACATCAATGTTGTAAGTTGGTTTAGAGTGGATAAACATCCAGATAACCCTTACACTCCTCAAGTTCTTTGTGGTTTGTCCAAGTCATTTTACCATGTAATTGTCAATACAATAAGAGTCAAAGGTCCAGCTCTAGTATGGATAGTTGACTTTTAAATATTTTGTTAGAGGCTAGTATAAATGAAATACTTACAAAATCTATTATTTTTCTGATTAAATTTTGGTTGTATGGTACCAGAATAAACATACCTTTCATTGGATTTGATGTACACATAGGAAACATATCTTCCCCACATATAAAGATGGGTATTAAATGAACATGGCTACACATGTTCAAGATATCCTTACATTGCAAAATAACAGGAACATAGTTATTGCTTCTAAATTACATAAACACCTGCCACACGCTGTCATCAAATAACATGGTATGGCAATATGAGATGAGGTATCACTCCTTAATCTTGAATTTCACACAATATGGTTGGTCATGAGCATGTTATAGCACTTAACAGGGGTGCCTGTAATCTTTTTAACAATATTTCTGTTTGGAAGATCATCATGTTGTAACATGGTTAAGTGCATTGGTGAGGTCACGTAGTATGTGACTAATTATTTAAACGATAACAGGATAGCATGTTCAGTCACCTCATGGTCTGCCACCTTACAACACAGGAGAATGCATTTTGCTATATAACAATTTGCTCTGAGATTGACAGGGTATGGTGTGGTCCCCATGTGTTTCAGAAATTAAGTTTTTTTGAAAACTGGTCCGGAAGACTAGTCTTGATGTTGGAAGGTGGATTTTAGCACTTTGCTTGGATCATCTAGATTGTATGTGAGAGAGCGGAAGTGTCAGATGTTATTTAACACTTTACCAATGAAAAATGTACAGGGCAGCATAGTGAGGTCTGTTATAATATGTTCTTAACACCCAAGAAGAGGCTGCATCCAAAATGGCATCATTCTCTGCATATAACCATTGTTTTTAAAGATAAATATAATGGGGCATTGAATGGTAGCAATATGACACATTTCCTTGACAGTGAAGCCTTACTGATGTGTTTTACCCTTTCAATATGTAGTGATAAACTTGGCAGAATTTAAAGAGGTCCTCTGTAATCTTCTTTCAAAACCAAATCACTTAATAGTATCAGTAGTGTTAGATGCGTCAAGTTACCACTATATAGATGCCTTACTTGATACCACAATGACATTATAGGTATTGAAATGCTGAAGTTTTTCACATGTTTTTATCAGTATAGACAGCCTTAAGGTGTCTAGGTTATGAACCCTATTGTCTAGCACTTAGCTTGTGGTGGCTTACATAACTGCTTTTCAATTAGGTACCACTGATCAATGTAATTTCCTACACATGTTGGTTGGGAGGCATAGCATAGGATCATCTCTGTCTATTACCTTGCATAAGAGGTCAGATATTTTCAAGTTAGTATTTTTACGTCATTTGATTTAAAGTTTTTTAGACATCCAGATAATTACCGTTGTATGTATTTTCATACAAAATCGTTTGATCATATTAATTAATTAATGTCTAACAAGCATACCATATTGTTATTTAGACTACCCTATGCAGCTTTTGGCCATAATGAATATTGTAATCAGATTTGAATTCTAATCTTTTGTATTGGCAATAATTTTCATTGTCAGCAAAGTACGTCAGTACCACAAACTTTAGCTGATGCTTAATTTGTTACCTGTTCTGGCTCTGAAATGTATTTAGAAAAGATTCTCAAGTTACAAAAGTGGGCCATTCAAACTATTTCACACAAACGTTATCGATGCCATACTGGGCCACTATTTAAAAAACATAAAATCCTAACTGTATATGATTCTTTTAAACTTGAACTGGGAATCTTTATGTACAAGCACCAAACAAACCAACTTCCAGGAACATTTGTCAATTATTTCTATAAACATAGCCAAATTCATAATTATCAAACAAGAAATTCACAAAACTATAGTATCCATAATGCTAAAAAAATGTTTGCTGAAAGAGCGATTAGAATTACTGGAACCATTTTATGGAATTCGTTGAATATCAAACTGAAAGAGGCAAAAACTATCAAACAATTTAGATCAATTATGAAAACTACATTGCTTGATCTTTATAATTGATCTTTGTTTGGTTCTTGGTATTTTTTTTTTGGTTCATGTTTGTTTTGTACTGTATTTTAGATATGCAACTTAGGCCCTACTAAGCGTTTCTGGGGGATAACCCTTTCAGGCCTTTACTGGCCTTTTGTTATCTCCTCAATATCATTGTATTTGTTTCCTTTTGTTATGTTTTTATGATGATGTAATGTTTGTAATTTTATGATATTGAAATAAATTTGATTTGATTTGATTTGATTTGATGTAGCGTCACCTTTGACAGTTGCGAATTAAGTAAGTATGAAAACAGTGTGGAGAGTTATAGACATGTACTCAACCTGGATTAAGCATTGATGAGACAAGTGAAATACCAGGTTACAAATCTCATTAAAATCTTTTTTGTAAATTCTCTGATATGCTCTAATATTTTCAGTATATAGTTATTTTTTTTGATTAATGAACAGGCTTGTCGACAGAGAATTAAATTGCTTTTGACGTCAACATTATCAACAAAGGCCTTGGTACCAGCCCTAGATGGGACATCTTCTCAGTGCTACCCCTCATATAAAGATGTGAATTAAGTGGACATGGATATAATGTTCACCATATCTCTCTGTTGCAAAATTACAGGAACATAGTAATTGCTTCTAGATTACATAAACACCTGCCACACGCTGTCACCAAATAACATGGTATGGCAATATGAGATGAGGTATCACTCCTTAATCTTAAATTTCACACATTATGGTTGGTCATGAGCATGTTATAGCACTTTGCCAGAAGTGCCTGTAATCTTTAATATGTATCTTTGTTTTTGGAAGGCCATTGCAGGCCTGAAATCATGTAAGGCAGTTTTTTACACTGTCAAGGTTTCATAGATGTTAATGACTGTTATCCATTATGCAATACTGCTTTAAATATGTAAAAGATGACAGGATGGTATATCCAGTCACCTCATGGTGTAGTACCTTACAAGAGAGGACTTGACAATGTTGTTATATAACAGTTTGCTCCAAGAGATTGACGGGGTATGGTGTGGTCCCCATGTGCTTCAAGAATTCCAGTTTGTGGAAGGCTAGTCCAGACTTCATGGTGCAAGGTTAATTTAGCGCTTTGCTTAAGTTGTCTAGTATGTATATGTAGGAGTGGAAGTATCAGGTGTTGTTTAACACGTAAGTTATGTAATGAATTTCCATAGTGTGGTCAGTTATAACATGGTGTAACACCTAAGAAGAGTTGACTTTCAAACCTGTCATCATTCTGTGCATATAACCGTTGTTTTTAAAGATAATTATGACATTGAATGGTAGCAACATGACATAGCTCTTTGACAGTGAAGCCTTACTGATGTCTTTTACCCTTTTAATATGTAGTGATAAACTTGGCAGAATTTAAAGAGATTATCTGTTAGTATCTGTAGTGCTAGGTGCATCACGTTACAGCTATAGATGTCTCACTTAATACCACAATGACTTTAATAAGGTATTGAAATGCTTAGTTTTACTCATCTTTTATCCCCAGAGAGAGCCTAAAGGTGACACATGTGTCTAGGGTATGAACCTCATTGTTTAGCACTTAGCTTGTGGTGGCTTACATAACTGCTATTCAATTAGGTAATGTTGGTCTTAAAATTTCCTGCACATTTTGGTTTAAGGGGCATGATGTAGCAGCTACATGGTCCAAGCTTTGCAAAAGAGGCCAAATGTGATAACTTCAAGATTTTAAACAATGCAACTATTTAATTAAGGAAAGATGAATTTTTCACATGAAAAGTAAACATGAACCAGGAAATTCATCAAACTTTAAGAAAACTGGGGTTTGAATTTGTTAAAAAAAGTTGTAAAAAAGTGAATTAAAATCATGTATGTCTGCAATTCCTTTTTGATACAACTGACATGCTTGATTTGCACTTTCTAAATTTAGTATGTGCCTCTGTCATGGCAGGCATCCATTGTTCACAGGAAAAAAGATAAACCAGAATACGCAAACAGAGGCACTACATCAGTGATGAATGTGAAGAGCAGGGTCGTCAACCTTCCTCTGTACCAATTCTGGGGCACATACAATGCGCATTATATGTTCCACATACTGGGAGTATTATGTAACTGTCTGTATTCAACTAAATACAGACATTATATAAATCTCCCGGCTGTTAGTCAATCAAAGTATGTGAGATATAAGATATGATGAAAAATGTTCTTGATAAGAATTCAGAAAATGTATGTATGTGCATTTCTTATATAGACGGGAGTCTTTTAATTCAGACTGTTGACTAATTGACTAGGTTTTATAGGTATTTGGGATGAAAGTCGTTACACTTGGCTAGGCTGGTATGATAAATACTTCTCAAAGCTATGCGTGTTGATTTATGAGAATATTGGATAGTGTGAATTTTCAGTGTTTTTATTTCATATTGAGTTTAACTTAATTTGTGGGATGGTTTTTAGCAGTCACATTAATGTGCCACATTGTCATTAATGAGAAAATTGTAGGGGAACCACCGAACTTGTCTATTTCTCAGTGTATTTCTTCGTTTTCAGAGACTCTCTGTGTCAAAGTCCCAATCAGTATTTGTCAAAGCGCCAAATTTGGCGTGCGCACCGGTAGTTGAGAATCTCTGGTATATAGCTTGAGTGAATGGTGTGTGCACTGGTATAGTGCTTCCCTTTTGTTACAAAGGGCCCTGGTTCAGTTCCTGTTTGGGGCAGATGATGGAGTCTTGTTTGACTTTTAAAAGAAAACTTTGTACACCATTACTGGCTGGTGGAATGAGAGTTAACCTTAAGATTTATTATTGCTTTGAGATTGAACACCATCTCCCAGTTTAAACAAAACAAAAACCTGGGAGAAATAGGTGCTTTAAATAAACTTGTAGAAATTATGGCTCCAGAATCTTAACTTATTTGTAAATGACTGATACTGATGACTTCTTTTAGAATGGTATTTAATGTACTTTAGCAATATGGAAGGATCATTTGATAATTAAGTATGCTCTGAATAGCACTTCATGTATGTAACACATGTTGTAAATGTAATATAACAACAAAGAAAATGTAAACAAAACATGGGCTGTCAGTTCATTTTAACATCATACAACAGATTTATCAAATGCTGGCTTGTACGGTTTATATATGTGATGCAATACAACAAAAGGTTGTTAAAAATGAAAAAAGAGTTTTTAGTATGAGTGAAAAGCATCTTATCTCAGTTTTAGAAGGACACCACAATCATGAGTGTTGGACGTTCCGTTCTGGACTTATGTGCAAAAATGTTTTGGATGGTAAGCCCAATTGATATTATTCTGAGAAAAGAAGGTTTAAAGACTAAACTAATGATTACAGTTACCTGACGATGGTCTTAGCAACAAGGTGCATTAGTTGACAGTAAATAACGCCTTTATAAGGAAAGAGCTCTGAATATTCTGTGATAAATAAACCCATATTTCGCGAAGGTCATAATAAAAATGTTAAAACCAAAACCACAAACTGTAAGTCCCCTCACCTGAAAAACAATCATAAGAACCTGTTGCAATCATGAAGGACATACATTTGGAACTGAACTACAGAGAAGTGAATTAAATGTGTGATAGATAGTACATTTCACTCTAGAATTCAGAGGTTACGTTTAGGTATGCCAATGTTTCCCAGGGAAGGGGTGTGTTTTTGACAGGTTTTTGTGTATTATATTCTCATTATAAACACATAAATTTTGGTGTTAGATGTGGCTGTAATGCCTAAACTACTATCTTCTGAAGAAAGCAACTGGTTAATTTTGCTTTAAATGTACAGAGCCAAAGTACCCAGTGTCCAGCTCACTTCATTTCTAGGAACCGATTTTCATTAAAAATGTGAAACCACTATAGTGTGACCATGCATCATTAAAACATTTTTGTTTCCAATTAATGATGCCGCTTAAAGCATTATTAATTGTGCCAAAATAAAATTTGTCATCGATGCACATCTTTTATCCCTTGTTTGGGCTTGCTTTGTTGTAAATAAATGATGAATATATTTTAATTTTACTGGAAGAAATATGCAAATATTGGTTTTATGAATAAAACAAAGTAAAAATAAAGATGATGCCCTGATTGAATACTAGCATGCAGCAATTACCCAAGTCCACCAGAATTTATTTTTTAGATAAAAATTGAAAAAGATTGTATATTACTCCTATGTTTATTTAATCAATATCTATTTGTCTCACAGGGTAAGAGGACTTGGGTGGAGGGGGCATGTCCCATCTGTGGTGTAAGTTAATATAACTAACCAGCTGGAGAAAAGTGACTAGTCGCAATATATTAAGTATTCAAAATAAATAAATGATGTGCTTTTTTCCCCAGATAATGTCAGTAAATATGGCCTCATAGTGGCTAGTTTTGAGGTTATCTCTGTCCGGGTCATACACAAGTGATTCATTTTGATATTGAAACTGACAGTGGAGATCCACACAACAATGCCCAAGAGAATCACTGTGTGTCGTCCAGGAATTGTAGTGGATTTAGCCATCTATAAAAGAGGATGCAAGGCTATAATATCTTAAACCTTTTGAAGATTAATATATTCAATCTTTGAAGATTTTGGACTTACAATGTCATACAAGTGTTTGAAAATAAGTGCAGTTGTGATAATTTGGTGTGGTCTAATTAATAATTGTTTTCTCGGATAGCTTTTGATTTTCAGCAATCTTTGGAATTTTGTATCTTCACTACCTGAATATCAAGGACATAATTTGGAGCAGCATTCATTTTATCTAGAGGGATTTTTAGTTTTAGACAGTTTCCCTCAAATTTGATCTGATGCAAATACATATTTTTAATCAGCTTCTAAAAATTGGAGGGCATTATGTGCACATTTGGTTTGTATAAACATGAATTAAGGTTTTGAAATTCATGGGTGATAAATATTTTGTCTCAGTAAAAGGTATCAATTTTTTCTGAAATGAAGGGACTATATATTATCTTTTTTATGGAAATGAGGTAAAACAATAGCATATATGTGTTGATGACCTCGTTTAGAAGTCATCTGGCAAGTTGGATAACTCTCACAAGTGTGATCAATGTTTCCACTAAGTCATTTTCTTTTCCCTCATTCATCTAAATTTAGATGACAGGTTCATTTAAATTCTAATGATTTCACAGCCATTGTAGTAAAGTGTCATTCATGATGAGCTGTGGTCAAATTCAAGGTGCAGTAGTACAAGTACTTATGTTAAAGCAAATCTTGAAAAGACTAGGCTCATTTAGGAGACATTAACTACAGGGATGGGTTGGGGAGGAGAGAGAGGTGATCTAACTGAGAGGTACTGAAAGAAGGGTTGGTTGGGAAGGAGATGAAAAGATGAGAACAAGAGAGGCCAATGATGTAAAGAATGAGGAGGAGGAGGAGATCGACGCCAATGACAGCAATGGCAACTGATAATCAAGATGATGAAATTAAAGAAATAGATGATGATAATAATGATCGAGTTAATGATGTTGAACATGATGAAGATATCGGATGATAATGATGAAGATATTGGATGATAATGATTAAGATGTGAATGATAAAATAGAAGGTAATTGATAGATGGCAATGAGATGACAATCATTGATTAAGATGATGGTGATGATGACGATGGTGATGATGACGATGACGTCGGGTTTAACAACAACAAAACAATGATCATTTAAGATGAACAAAAAGATGATGATAAGGAGAAAAGTGTGATCAAGATGAAGATTAAGATGATGATGATGATGGTCAACACCAACATTGATGATAATAACAGATGAAGATGACAGAGATTGGTGAAAACTTGTATCGACTTGAAGGTTTCATTTTTTGTTTGTTTTTGAATTAATCTGTTCAAAATTATATTTGATATAATTTTGTTTAAAAATCCAATACAAATATTTTGAATGAATTAAGATACTTGGTTGAAGCCTAGTTCTTTGAGCAAAAACCAACAGACAAATATTTGCTTTGCTAGGATTGCATTTTGATCTGTATCAACAAAAATTGTTAAATTTTATATATGATTACTAGAAATGACCAAATTATTTGAGACTTGAATTATTAATAGAAATATCTTGATACCTTTAGTTTATCATAAGCCATGATTAAATGAATAATGAGTGTATGATGAAGTGAAAGCATGCTCATTACTTATTTACAATAAGATCATCATAGAAGATTGTTGGCCTGGTGCTTGACAACGGTCAGTGTACTTCAAAGACTACTATCAATTGACCAAGATACATATTCCATCATTTGTGAATAATTGCATACAATTTTATAAAGATTGGACATATGAGGGGTGCTCTGGCAAATGAGCGGAAAGTTGTGAATTTCAAAATTGAGTTTATGGCATGTTTTAGTTCTCTATAATCACAGCTTTCGAATGATGTATAATATTTCACACTTTCTATCTCCATTATCCATTTAGAGACATATACAAGGCTGTCCAAGGCTGAACTTTCCGCTCATTTTGCCAGAGCAACCCACATATAGTTGAAACTTTTCATTAGTTACGATGACCTACGTAGCATAAAAACTGGGTAACTCGGCCACCTGGGAAGCTCGCGGGAAATTTGAAAGCTTACACACACACCCCCACACACACAAAAAAAAAAAACCAAGGAAAGAAAAGAAGAAAAAAAGAAAAAAGTTGAAAAAAAAAAGAAAAAAGGGGGAAATGTTAAAAAAGAAGGAAATTTGTATGCTTAAAAACTTATTTGACGAGAAAATGTGAATAGAAATTATTGCGATCAAAGCCCTTCATCGTAAATAATCATTTAACATCCACTGAAAGTCCACGACCGGCGCAGACCTTGGCTGACCGCAGCACAGAGCTACTGTATAATCAATTCCGACAGGCAGCAAATTTACCAATTGTTAAATAAAAGTACTCGATATATTGGAAAAATTCAAGAAAAATCACATTTGAAACAAGCAAAAACAACAAAATAAACACTGTTAACGATACATAAAGATCACTTGATATATGATTATACCTAATTTTCCAACATGAAACACGCACATAAACCTCCAATGTTTCGCTCGGCATTATAATAATTTATGCATGACGTACATATAAGATAGGAAATCTTGGGGAAATCCCCAATACAGCCAGGTGGCACAGGACATGATTAATAGAAGCTACTAAATTTAGGGACAAGGGATTTCTAAAATGGAAATTTAGGATACGTTTTACGTATCTATTGGTTCACGTATTGAAGAAAACATCGTATTTTTACATTTCCTCAAAAGAATACAAAAGTGTTCTTATAGTAATAAACATAATTATGTTCTTCCAAGCGTGAATCCCACTGTTTATAGATTTTATCATATGTTTTAACCGATTAGGAATGTAATTTTAGTGACCATCCCGGAAGTTGTATTTTTCCACAAATTTTCCAACGGCTTTACGCCAGAGGCGGTATAGAACATGATGCAGCGGGGATCCGCTACGACACCATATGGCAACCAGTAATAGTTGCCACGGCCACCCTCCTCTGAATACAGCGTTACCGCGAGTTTGGTGTGCAATGCATTATTATGGTTAAAAACATCGACATTTCTTATAGAAATAAGTCTTATGTTTCCATAAAAATTTGCTCAAAACGATATAAAATTTGTTGAAAACTACGGAATTGCTGGGATTTATTAATCTAAAGTATAATTTAGAGAGTTAATCGTGACAAGTTTAGGCTATTTTATTACTAATAGATGTTTTTTCTCACAATAAAATTAATAACTTTTTAAAACACGCGTCATAAAATGGCGCTGACCACAGAATAATATTCACAGTAAGACTCCCCAATCATGCAGCCGGCACTAGAAATTTCCTGGCAACAACGAGTGGTTAGCAGCACATTCTCATACTCGGAAAATGCACCAAATCGGGCCAATTTGCTGTCATTTTTCAACCATTCCTAGCGGGAAATATAAATATCTTATTTATTGGTTACCGAGAAATTTACATTTTTTCCAGGCCTGTTAGCTGATCTCCTACCCTAGGACGCAAACTTATTGAATACCCTCATAAACTGTAGAAAGCTGAGACTTGTGAAATTTTAATCCAGCAAATATGTATTGTTAAGTAGTGAAACTTTTATGTGATTTCTTTTAACTATAGACCAATCAGAAATGATGTAAATTTACATGCAAACTATTGTAATGCTATCCTTATTTAGTCATGAATTTTATATTCAAAGGAATATTTTCCCAGCTTCTCTCCACTCCAAGTAGAGGTTATTTTCTGACAGCATATGTGACTGTCCATCTCAAATGAGCCATAAATGCAGCAAACTTCATATTGCGCTACAGGTGAAAATACGTTTCAAGGTCGTAATTTGTTGAAATTTAATTTTTGATATATACTTAACCCTTGTGCTTACTTCAAAACACCAGTAAAGTTTTTCAAGAAAATTATTGGAAATGAAATATAGGTCTATTTTGAGCACAATTACCAGAAAATATAGGGCTTACTAATCTTTGAACGTGTTTATCTCAGTAATATATTTTACTCACTGACAAACTTTGATGAACCATAACTTCACCTCTGGAAAAATCAAGTGAAGTTCATTGAGGTGTCATTTTAATCCTTATATATAACATGGTCTTTGCAAATATTTAAAAAAAATGAAAATGGCAAGAGGTTGCATTTACGGCTGGTTTGGGATGGGCGGACTCATATGGTGTTGTCAAGCTGCTCCCCATACTGGTTGGTTATTTCTCATTCTATCCTATATTTATTTTTTTATTCTGTCCACTTTGAATATATTGAGATCAATTCATATCCAAAAAGTTAACTCGCATACAGTACAACATATTGATTGAATTCCACTTTAAATAAAAAGGCGGAATGAAAATTGAAATCAACATTGGCGTTTCCCTTTTGTGAACCTTTCATACTTGTTATATGTCTGCAATGTCCATGTTCAATATCCTGGCATGAGTTTGAGAATTGTTAATAGTGTGGAGGGAACCCTAAAGGCCTAAACACAGTGTGCTGTTTTGTGTTGCAACATAGTACCCTGGTATTGTGTTGTACGTCTGTTTGATCAAGTGATCCATAAAACGGTCATTCCCATTTGACCATTGCTAAGGCAACTTTGTCATGGGGTTTATATGATCTGAAATATCCAAAATGTCCACTAGTAAGGGAACAGGGGTGTTATCTTATATGATTGGTGATGACCTACATTATAGTCTCAATTTAGAACATTATCTCCCAGTAGATTAAATCGCACATTATTCTCACTTAATGTTGTTGGGATGGTCATGTTTATGCATACTAAGTATCATGGTCATCTCAAAATAAACACTAAAATGTTATTAGATGTCTCAAAAGTCATAACACGCAAAGGCACAGAATTGGGTAGATTTGAATAAGTCTAATCTTAGGATACTTGGAACTGTGATGTTAGGCACTTCATTGTTGGATAGGAGGAAAGTGAAGAAAAAAATGTTGAAGTTACAGAAATAAAAGATTTGGGAAGTTTGTTGTTTATCTGAAGTAACTTTAAAGATCATATCATGCAGTCTTAACAAAATTTATCTAGGTAAAATGTTGCATCTCATCCAATATTTGATCAATCAAAATGAAAACAATATCGAATACAAGCTGCTTTGTTATAAATCAAAATTATATGGGAAAACCCCATCCCATTTACAAATCTTTATGGTACTTATTAAGAGGTGGCTAACAGACCACACAATATTGTGAAAACAAAAAAAAACAAAGTAAGTAACATGTAGGCTTCCAACTGAGTGTATCCTTGGTGTAAAACGCTATTTGTAAAGACAAAACCTCAATAAGAAAACACATCACACAGTAAAAAACCTACATGTTGCTTATTTCATAGGCCTCTATCTGGTTATAACATTTGTACAGACAAAATCAAAATGAGGACCATGTAGGTACTGCCAAGAGAAGATATTGTGAGTATCCCATCATGCATTGCTTCTTTTGGGAGATTTTGTGCAAGGAGTCGTGTGAGTAGTTAGTGCCCAAATGCAAGATTACAACAATTATCTTTGATTTAGGGGCATTTCATCACATACTACTCATGTGATATCCTGTACAAACAATCATATAGGAGGAAATGCATGATGGGAAGGAACCAATATCTTCTCTTGTTTCTGCTATATGTGACTGGTTGTCCCAAAAGAAAACATCAGGAACTTCCCATCATGCCTCACTTCCTAAGGGGATTTTTTGTATGGGTTGTGAGGTGAGGTTTTAGGGATTAAACATATCTGAAATGCACAATTTGGATGAGGTCTGCTGATTGTGCTTGTTTCATCCCTAAACCCTCTCATTAAAACCTGTACAAAAAGACAGCAAGGCATGATGGGAAGGTCCTGATATCTTCTTTTGGTTGTCCCAGACTATATGAAGTATGACAAATGTATAATTCAGATGATATTGAATATCCCAAAGGTAATGCGACTTTTGCGCCATCTGGTAGAAACAAAAGAAAGGAAATACGGTAAGAATTTCTGCAGATGTTTTTCTGATAGATATATTATTATGGAGATGAATGATGTTGATCATACCTATACCATTAAGAGTAATGATGATTTGCGGATGGACGCAGTGAGAGCATTCATGTAGCAAACTCATGTTATTATTATGAACAAGTGGAAAAATCATTATAAAAACAAATGTTGGGATCAGTGGCTCAAGCTACCAAGCAGTGCTAGGTGTAATGATAATGTTGCCACATCAATAGAAATGTGATTACTTATGTACATTATTTATACATATTTTCCAAGCGCATATTTCTGAGTTACTAAAATTTTCAAGCTCGTCAATTAATGAACGTATGAGCAAGTGCAAACCTATATTTGCTCATTTTTTTTACAAGCTCGTAAAAATTGTGTGCTTGAGCTAGCAATTCATTACTTTTGCTCAGAATTATGATTTTATATGATCTTGAGGCTTAGAATTTTATTACGGGCTATTGCTTAACTGCATATTTCGTTCACATACGAGCTGAAAATGAGCATGCATTGGCTCATTTTTATGGTTACGTTTATGTAAGGGTATGGTCACAATACTTAGTATGAACAGTGATCAGTACATCTAGGAGCCTGGGCAGCAAGCGAAGCTGTCGCTGCTCGCTTAACTTACTGCAAGTGATCCTTCTAGAGGGACTAAACACTGTTTGTAACTGTTCGTACAAAGTATTGTAGTCTTAGATAGGAGCAATTGAGCATCCCTTGTGTGTTATAGTGACCCATAAATGGTAAACAAAATATTTTTGGAACAAAAGCATTCATGTAGTAAACAAATCTGTTTTGCTGAAGTGGAAAAATAGTAGAAGAATTCCTGAATGAGGACTTCATCACAGGGCCCATATTCATGAAACACCGCTAACTCTAGTTGGCTGCTAACTCTTTGTCTACCTGTCAAATTTTGACAGGTGTACAATAGGTTAGCAGCCAACTAGAGTTAGCAGGGTTTCATGAATTTGGGTCCAGGTGGCTTTTAGAAATTGTTTTTTTAAGGAACACCATATATGATGATTTGTAACTTCTCTCTGTTAAAAAAGCTTTAAAGATC
This sequence comes from Ophiothrix spiculata, assembly GCA_000969725.1. Classification (NCBI taxonomy): domain Eukaryota; kingdom Metazoa; phylum Echinodermata; class Ophiuroidea; order Amphilepidida; family Ophiotrichidae; genus Ophiothrix; species Ophiothrix spiculata. The sequence goes on along the minus strand of JXSR01S074253.1, from coordinate 57,000 downwards.
CAGTTGTTTTTGTTTTTGAGGAGGAGTCATAGAAGTAATGCCAAACAAACAATTTTGTTGGCCTTAAAGGAGCATAGTCCGATTGCTTCATCTTTTTTTCAAACTTATTGAGTTTTTGGTACCAAAATGTTGCTCATATTTTTCTCATAACTCGTGTGAAATTTCACGGCTGAGTTATGTACCGTTTAGGGAGATATGTATGAAAATGTGTCTAATTATGGTAACCATAATTAATTTCATACAGTAACGTAAAGGCGGCTCTGAAATACAAAATTGCCCATAAAATGATAAAAATCAAAACGGTTTGACCAATTCAGCTGAAGTTTTAAACTTAGACTTATTTTGTGGTCATCTTTCATATGACATTGAAAACTAAATTTTGAAAAATCGGACCAAGCTCCTTTAAATGACATTTATATAATAGCTCAATGTTAACATCTGGATAACAAAAAATATCAACATCATATGATCAGAATAGCATGTTGTTGATGTATGTAACTTAGGAGCATGGTAACATCAACATAAATCTGTCGACCAGATGGTATATCTCTATTATTATTTTTCTTTTCCTCTTTTTGAAGTTTACTTGAATCTGCAATCTATAGTTTGATAGTAAGGTATAAAACCAAATTGTCACGTTGCCCTCAACAACCAACTCCAAAAGTTGGGAATCCAGACTCAACGTTTTTTTATGGAAATGGAATTGGAAGTTCAAAATAAAATTTACTATAAAAGAAAAATCAACCATCTGACCTATTTTTTTCAAGTTTACTTCTTTTTTTTGGGGGGGGGGGGGAGCAGTAAGCTTAAGTGATAATTTGTGGAATATGTTTCAAACACGCTGTGAATATTTGATCTGTGTAAAACAACATATTTCTATTAAAAATATATTGGTAAATTTTGCACAAAATCTTCAACCATAATTATGATATAACAATGCAAACGTCAAATAGAGATGCCATAAGTTTTTACTTTGGTTAAAAATAACTACAGTTACATTTTTTGTATCATTACAAGGGTAAGCAATTTGCAAAAATTGATTTTGGAATATGTAATAAAAATGGCAATGTGTCTGTATGGCGTTGTGTTTTTCTATCTAATCAGTATGTATATTTCTTCTTTTTTTTTACATGTTTGATGGTTTGATCTGACAATCGCATGCACTTTTCTCTCATCATGTAGGTAAGTGCTTTTTGTTTTCTTTTTAAAGGTACTAGCTATAATTCTACATGGTAATGAAAACACATGAAAGGAATGAAGGACTGACTTGAATTGAAACAAACAACAAATTTTTACTTTCCAACTCTAAAAGAAAATTTCGACTAAAATGTCTATCTTTTGGAACTGTCGGCAGTATTTTATCTTCTTGAATTTTTATTTCCAAATGTGCTTGTTAATTTAAACATGAATTGTTTACAGTAGGGTAAAATATAAAAAACATGCTCTCTTCACTAGAAATATATTGGTAAATGTAACATAGTTTACGTTTTAGAATGAAGCATTTTTGTCAAGAAACACTTCCATTGAATTGATATTTCTCAGCGATAATTTTATTCAAAACACCAATTTATTTGACTTGTTTGCTGAGAATTTTCATGTTTAGCTGAAATTGTTAAAGCTATAGTGAAAAGTGTGAAGGAAAGTTCAAGTTTGTTATTATGCTAGTACCTTTCAGACTCGAAGTAAAGAAGATTTATCGTATTTACTGTCTGTTTTTAGTTTGTCTGTGAGTGGGCGAATTGACAAGGTGAAGTTTATTTTGTCCAAATTTGCAAAAACATGTGACAAACAATATTTCCTCAACTGTTTTGAGAAAAAGAGATTGTTCAAATGCTTTTGGTCGGTTGCACTGCATTTTTTGCAATGGGAAAAGATCCGAGGTTGGACTGCAACTCCTCCCTGGTTTAGTCTATCTAGATGGACCTCATAAGGGAGTGTTCGCTTGAGAGGTCCACCGAGATGGACTACCCCGGTTAGACGAAGGTTACAATCTGTGTTCCTGCTAAGGATTTTGAGCTTGCACCAATTTGAACAATTTTGACTATGCTGAAGAAGTGCTTACGCCAAAACCATAGGCTGAGGTTGAATATTTGGTAAGAAATCAAGACAAAGCATCTTCCTCAGACATTTTCATAAACCTGCTGCACCAATCTTTCCTGCTCCTGCACCAATGGTGCGCCATACGGCTTAAGCAGGAACACTGGTTACAATGATTCATTATTATTTTAGTTGAGTTTTGTGATAAGAAAAGATGTCTGTCTCCAAAAAGTATAAAACCTCTTTATTTTGAGATAATTAGTGAAAAGTTCCAGGTCTTTTTTTATTCTTCCAACGTTTAATGAAACACATGTTTTATTTTGTACTTTGCCTAAAAGATCTAGGGTATGTATTTCCTCACTTGTTTGTATTTGCATAAAAACTTTGTTTAGATTGTGAAAAAGCACTTTTCAGGAATTGTTTTTGAGAGACATTTATAAATGCAAATTTATGCAGGTTTGTCAAAAGCTGTTGAATATTCTATTAGCAGAAAACTTGGTAGGTTACTTAGTTTTAAACAACAAAGTAATCACAACAACGTGACTGGCGCCCAAAGGCCCATTATGAGAGAAGGCTAAAGTAAACTCTCTCCAAATGACCCATTTTCATTGGAGTTGAACAACACATTTGATATGTGTAAACCAATATATACATTGCTTTTATTTGAGTAGCGCTGTGAGAGTATGGCCCCTTGGTGACATTAAAGCGTATTATTTTTCCAAGGGATATAGCCCTAAAGGAAAGTAACTTCTGAAGTGGAAAAGGGGCCATAAAACGCCTGGAGCTATCCTATGCATTTTGCTCTGTCGAAATGAATATTTTTTCTGAACGCATTTTGTAACAAGGTGTCTTCGTGGAAGCGCTTTGTAGTTACTTAACGATGTTTATAATGTCATCTACTTTTAACTGACATCGCATGTTTGCGGTGTAATTAACTTAAATGAAATGTAAATTGCATAATAGTCATGAATTGTTTATGTGATGCATATTTTGCTTAATAAACAAGTTGTATGACTTTTCCTTGATGACCGTCTTCAAATTCGACTTGCTACTTAAAACACAGTATTCAACTTGTTATTTTGTGTATTAATTTAATGAACTGATGTTTTACAGATGATTTAGATTCTGTTTTGTTTGAAATAACTTTATTAATCTGTAAGCTCTTACAAGCTCTTCCTTCACAGCCATGGTCTATACCAGCAGGCATAACAAAAAAGTGGGCATAGATTTTTGCTACCCAAAACTTTTCATGCTAGAGGGCGTTTTCAAAGTGGCCGCCAAAGTACCATATTTTCAAAATAAACTACTTGAAAACAACATGTAAACCACTTAATATCAACATTTATCATCAAATCAAGAATGGCTTTTGTAGCTATGGCAAACATAGTGGCCCATATTCCAGAAAGGTGTTTAGCTAAACCACGGTTTTAACTCTCGTCAACAGCAAGGCTCATTGAACTGTTTCGCTTGAAAGCTGCAACAGTGCGTATCAGTCTTGGACAGAAAAGTTAAACCATGGTTTAGCTTAACTCCTTTCTGTAATATGGGCCCGTGAGATTAAAATAAGTATATGGGCATTTTCACGGTCACGGAAGGACAATCGCAGAATTTTTC
>JXSR01S074253.1:23929-36169 GCA_000969725.1 Ophiothrix spiculata | reverse complement strand
AGATGATATCAATTTTTGATTTTTTTCATTTCATCTGTTGCAGCATTTTCAAGCTTAAAAATGACACCTTACTTGTTGAAATTGATCAAGGTGATAAAAGTTTACAACAGAAAATCTGCTGGAAATTCTTATTATTTCCTTTTTTTTTTGCTGCCTATTTTCACCTGTATCTTGAAAAGTTTTCTGTTGCAAAGTCCCCCTTTTCGGGGTGAGTCATCACATTTAGTCTTTTGTTACCATTGACTTGAACTAAAAACTTTTGAAATTTGTCTATACAAAAGTGTAATTGTTTATGACCTCCACTGTTGAATTTGTTTTAAATGTATATTTCTGTTCAAAGTAAAAACAAATCTGGGACAAATACCAATCAGCTAGCAATAATTTTCAAAGAATTGTTTAATCCATGCTTTGCCCTTTTTTCAAAAGAGAAAACAATCCTATATTTTTCTGTTTATTTTTGTTAATTACAAACTCTCTCTGCTTGCTTCAAATATGTATAAATGGGTGTCAGAAACAGATACATGTAAGAATCACAACTTTTGACACACAAACGTCTGCGACAAAATAGCATTAAGGTTAGGATTATATCCCAGCATCACTCACTCCACCCAATGGCTATGTACTCCATGTATCAGTCTATCCTAGATTTGAGACAGTTTTCTTATTTTCTGGCGGGCTAGATATAAAATATTCTGATATTACAGATAGTTCTAGATATTAACCTATATAGATATGGCAAATAACTTGTTTCCAAACAGAAGTAGAGCAATAGAATTTGAATTGATGGTACAACTTCTTTGATCAGAAAGGGCAAGTTACTGGATATTTGTTAAAAGGTGGGTTTTGTAACTGTAAATCCAGGATTATTTAGTGTAATGGGACATATTTCACTTATATAGGATATTGAGATTATGTTACGAGGCCAATTTGATATAGGTCAACACAAATGCTATAATAATGTAAAAACTTCATATCATGTCATCATAAGTCATATCAATAAAATACAATTTCAGATTCGTTGGGATCAGAAGACAAGTTTTGAAACAATACTTGGATAGCTAACGGTTTATTTCATGTGCCTTTTAAATTGACCAAAGACGATATATTAAAGGCGGAAGTTTACTCATACACATTTAATGTGGAGAACTCAGTGTAACAAAATGACACAACATGGAACTACTTTATTGTCTATGTCAGTAAACATGGACCTAGTGGCATCCATATTTCAGATCTAAGCTTTTGATACTCAATTGGGTGTCATCTCCAGCTCAATGACACAGATTTCTTGGAAGAGGGAATTTAAAGATATTTTGTGATATCAAATGAGACAAAACATGATAGAAGAGGCCATGGAATAAGAGAAAGTGGGTCTGACCAACTAAGATTTTCCTTTTTGGCAATTTTTTTTTTTTTTTTGGGGGGGGAAGGAGGAAGTTATTTTGTAAATTAAGAAGAAAAAATGAATAGGCTAATTGACCCTACTTTGAAAGTCCAATGTTTTTGTCTGTTTTCCATTTTTTATCAATTTATATACATTATTTTGATGGAATGTTTATATATGTACACGATATATCATTGGTCATTTAGAGTAAAAATCACATACAACTTAATGGTCAAATTAGATGGCCATAAATGAATTTGAGAACATAATGAAATAGATGGTCATCAGGCCTAAATCTTGATGTATTTTCTTTTTTCATGTGTGCATGTGTCTCATTTCAGTCGTTTTGGCCCGGGTAGGGAGTTAAGTGTTTGGGTGGGTCAGGGCCGGTCTTAAAAAATCTGTGCGTGCATTTTCGGATACTATTACCAGCCCAGCTTTCAGACTGGTGCTTTTATACTTGTGCTTTTAAAATATGTTCTTTTTTATGCTATAAAAGAATAAGAGTTATGATGAGAAGGGGTCTGGTGTAGAATCGTGTGTATTTTTCTCCCACCGCCAGATCCAAGCACATGGAATTTTGTGAACCATTAAGTCTCATTGCCAAATAAGAGTCAAAGAGGCCATAATGATACGAACCAGGTCAGGTCAGCTATTTGACTCAAATATAAAATTTTCTGAAGAGAACTCTGCGGCCAAATATAAATACATAATGTTATGTATAAAACACTTACGGCACTTTTCAATTTTTTTTGCTGGAGAAGAGTACTTCTTGTTGGCCTGGTGGAGTATGAACTGAGCAAATATTGTTTTGACTCAGCTATAAGAGCTGGCTCACCTAATGACGTAAAACCAGAGTAAAATGCCACTCTAGTTCATCAATTTTTATTTGTAGCCATGTATTGCTTGATGTTGATTCTATGAACTTGTTCAATCATGGATTTATTGACCAAATATTTGCCAAGTGCATCAGAAGCATCTTTATGATTCCAACTTTTATAGCAAACAAAATATGTCTTATGATATAAATAGTAGAATACACAGGATGTACGGTAAAATTCCTGTTTTGAGCTGATTTTTGAGATATTTTCTCATGATGAATTAACTAGCCTATCCAAAACTATGTTTAACCTTTGATGTAAAGGGAATTAGATCCTAACTGATGCGATAAACGACAAAGTATTATAGAGAACTAAATAAGGTTCTTCACATGACGACAGGATTTATGTCGAAGAGGAAAGATCATTAGCAATTATGGTACAGAGTTACCTTATAAGATTAATGACTATTTTGTTTATTACAGGTTATGATCTCTGTCCTTATTTTCAAATATTTCCAAATGGTTTTAAACCATGTACAGCAACAATGACTTCAAATTTAAGTGGTTTGTATCATTATACTTCAATTGTAGACTATTACCCAGTTCAGACAGAGCCAAAAAGTCATCTTTAGTCGTCTTTAGTCGTATTCGAGTTATATCGAGTTCAAAATTCACTTGTGTGTGAACAGTTCAAGTCGACTTAAGTCATCTTTCAAAAAGTCGTCTTACATCGAATTTTCAACTCGCTAAAAAGCAAGTTAAGTCGCGTAAGTAATTCGATGTAACTCGATTAACGACGACAACCAATGACTTTTCGTATGTGTGAACACGTGTCGTCGTAAATCGAGTTGAATTTGTGTTTACTTCTACAGCGCATTGACCTGGAACAAGTAAATTTCATTTCAATTCGACTTCAAAATCGTAGCGCATGTGTGAACAGTCGAAAGTCGAGTTACTTTTCGTTAATCCGTGGTCGTGTTTGAAATTAAAAATGAACTCGATATCAAGTTAAGACGACTTTTTAGTGTGTCTGAACGGGGTATTGGTGTTGGTGGACAGGATACATGCTACACGTATGATTATCTTCTGTATAAGTACAGTGGTCTATTGTATAAAAAACACCATGATCTAATCAGCTAACAAAATAAACTGCGCATCAAAAGTCCCTTCTAAACACTTGCTGATTAATTAAATTTACATTTTCTCCTAATTTTTGGCACGCCAACCAAGGTAATTTTTAAAAAAATCAACTGTTCTTAGTAAATTGCTTGTTGGCGAATTTCATACATTCCGACTTTCATTCGACAAGACTGTTGGTGTGCCAAAAATTATCACAAAACAATAATGTAATTCATCTGTAAGCTTGTAAAAACTATGGGTAGGAACTTTTGATGTGCAGCATATATTGGAGTTCAGCAAAAATAGAAAGAAAATACACTCTTTGTTTGTCAAAGCAATGATTTGTGCTCAAGTTTAAAGCTTCCTATGACACAAACTCATCAGAAAATTGAGATTTGTTAGGCCTCATGGATTTTGCATAGAAAAGGTTCCTGATATATGTCTGTTTACATATCGAACCTGACTCTATAAGATGTACTATTGTCCAAAGTTTACACAAGGGTAGTATCGACCATAACCTTGGATATTTGAGCTAACTACTTCATAAGCCATAATGATCTTCATCTCCTTGATTATCGTAAATTCAATGCTCTTGCTGTCATTTTAGAGCACAGTTCAATATCTCAAAAGGGAGAGGTTCACTGGCACTGATTCAGGTGATCAAATAGTTCTATTCAGTGTATTATTACTTTTACAGAGTGATACATGATAGGAATGGGTAGTATTGCTTTGTTATTTTAAGAAAATGAAATATAATAGATTGCGGAAATTATGTCTACCAGATGCAATTGTAATGTAATTTGCCACAAAATATTTTTCATAATTTGGTTAAATAACTAAGCATGATATGATTTTTTTGTCCAAACTAATATGATAACAACAAGGTTGACTGATTGCGAGATAATAGTAAGGCCACTTAAATTTAATTTTGTGTCTCAAAACTCTCACGTGTGTTAAAAAAGTCGACATTTTTCCTTGCTATTTTTTGGGGGTAAAAACATTAAAATTCCAACTCTGATTTTGTGTTTGTGACTTTTTCACAATGGTGATGTCCAATATGATGACAAACCAGTGACGTAGCATAATTAATATTCAACAACCTCCTATCGAAATGCATGTGTGCCTCGGCGGCAAAAGGATGCAGTTCTCGACTCCTCCATGTTGCGTTGTAGCATATCTAATGTATACTTATAGATATGCTACAATGAGCAACAGATACTGCTCAATGTTTGGCACACTCTGTTTGAGACCCACCTGTCAAAAAGTAGAATTACTCAACCATGAAGTAAACTTCTTTTTAATACAAATTTGGTGTCATTTATAGTGAAGGATTCTACCGTATCTTATAATGCAACAAAGTAATTAAAAAAGTACAAAGTAAATGAGATATAGGTAGCTACAAAACTTTCCAAACATGTTTTTAAGTTATATGGCACTATATAAGTAACTTAATCATTTGCAGAAGATAAAGGTAACAGTTAGTAAATTAATTATCTACAGAATATAGCAGTTAAGCAATAATATGCGGAAGGTAGCAGTTAGTAAATTAATTAATCTAGTCAATAATCTATAGAAAAAAGCAGTGTTTTAACCAGATTATTAATATAGTTATTATCTTGTAAATGAACAAAATTGGAAGAGAAATTTTGTTCTTTCCATCAAGTCATCAAATGTGTTAGCATCAAATATTAAAAAAGAAAAAAACTGGGGCTCTGTCTCTGTAAATTACTTAGAAGGTGAATAGCCAGTGTAGTACTAGTCAGGTGATTCTTGAAATCAAAATGTGAAGTTGATTTGTGTTCTGGATCATGCTTACAAATTCTCAGGAAATCTGTATTTGAATCAACACAAATGTACTGACTGCAAGGAAATATAATCAGCAGAAGTGGTGTAAACAGGTATGGTGCTGATTTGATCCTGTATGCAGAATTCATAATCTAGAGAGGAGTTTGTCAACTACTTCTGTAGTCATAGTTATTCAGCTCAAGTGTAGAGTCAACCATGCGCTCAGCACGGACACCGCTCTCCGCTCTATTATCTGATCTAGAAACACACATCGAATTGTCTTGTTGCCTGTTCAGTTTTTAATGATAAGTTGAATGACTTGTTACATATTTTGAAAGTTTTAGTGTGATTATAGGTAAGAAGTTTTGATAATGATCTCGTACAAGCTTACTCCCAAGCCGTGTGAAAAGATTTGGTTAAAGTTTGAACTGGTTTATCAAATTTTATGACTTTTGTTTGGATTGAGCTATCTGTGATCCTTGTTTAGGTGAAACACACTCATTTGATGGGTGTAAATGTTGTTTTAACTAAGAAATATTCAATATTTATTATACAATATATTTCAAACATTTGATCGACGTATGCAATATTTTAGATAATTTTAAAGACATCTTGTTTTCCTGGAAGAAATATCAGAACAGTTTTCTATACCCAACAGTAGAATTGTAAATTTAATCTGTTTTATTTGTTTTTAACAAAGCAAAGCAAAGCAAAGCAAAGCAAAGCAAAGCAAAGCAAAGCAAAGCAAAGCAAAACAAAACAAAACAAAACAAAACAAAACAAAACAATGCAACAAAAAGTAAAGTAATCTAGTAAATCTCTGTTGAGTTGAAAGTGACTTAACAGACAATGGATAAACTACTTAAGAAGTTTGAAGAAAGTTAAAGAAAACCTTTTCAAGACATCATTTATGGCCAAGCAGTTATGATAAGCAAGATAAACAGTGGTACAGTCAATAACATCCTCATCCCCAGAGAACTGCCATCCTCTATGCGAGTTTTATCCTTTGTGAAATATGACACTTGAGTGATGAAATTATGCATTTTTTGAATTGCAGATTACCAGAGATCCACAAGTTCCACCTGTTAGATGATCGACATTACAATAATAATTGGCCCATGCCATCACATTTAGCTTTTCCAGTAATGTCTCTAGAGACGGTTTCAAGAGTTACTGACCATTACCACATAATTGCATAGGTTAAAGATATACTGACCAATCCTATCTTTTGGAATTGACTGACGAGAGTAACTTGTTTGTTTGTAGAATGAAGTTATGCGCAACAAACTTACGAACACTTGAGAATTTTTAATAGCAATTTTGTTTTAACATCACAAAAATTGTTATTCCAGCTAGCAAACTTGCATGATGAGCATTACAACACTCCTGTGTCAAGGAGCATTATACATGTTAAAGTGACTCCTTGTAAAACAGTATGTGACTTGAAATCATAAAATGTCCAGTCAGTCTATACTGCATGATGTACAAACAGATGTGTTTGATGACCACAAGTTCTAAACAAAGTTAAAGCAATAGCAGTTACTTTATATTATATACCTGCAATGAATTTTATTTATGCTGCTCAGAAGGTCCTAAAATCGTTCCTATTAAATTTCAGGTCAATCAAAGCATTTTAATTATTTAACAATTTAGCACTTATGACCCCCTTAAACAAAGTTACAGCAATAGTAGCTACTTATATATTTATTTATCCAAAACATTATAGTCAGCTTTAACCATTACAAAAATATAAGGACACATTCAAAGAATGATGTTATGTGATGTCCTTGATGTCAGGTAATAGCAGGTCTACAGGGCTTTAAGGAGCAAAAGACCTCTAAAAGCACCCAAAAAACTTAACAAAGTCCAAAAACAAACAAACAAAAACATTCAAACCCTAAAAATATTATTTTTGTGGGTGAAAAATATATATTTTTTTTATCACACACAGATTTTCTAATGGAAGGAAAAAACGATATTTCTTCAGAAACAGCTTGTCGGCATTTTGAAATAGAAACAGCGCTTTCACAAAGTCTTTCCTTTATTTCTAAAACAACTTGTTGCTAATTTAAAATTCAACCAGAGGTTTCATCTCCCTGACCTGGTTCTGCAACCACAGGATTTACTTATGTGGCATTCTCTGCCCTTCCCATCCGTTAATGTCAGTGTCTTGATAGAAGCTTACCTCACCTACAAGCGCATCTTGGGTCATCACACAACTGATTCATCACTCTACTAAAATATTTAGGTACGGAAGCAAAAAGGGAAAGGATTCCACAAAGTTTGATGCCTCGACATGGTTATTGAAGTAGTCAAATTTCTTTTCTTTCACCATTTAGGTTTGTACTGCCTCTGAGAGAAACACTGCTATCTTGGTCTCGAACATGATCCTGATAAAATGATGCACTATTACCATATATTTGGGTAATTAAATGCTTTTACTTGGTCTCATGACATCAGCTCAGCCTTTATCATGAATAAAGAGTAGGTTAGAATACTGTTTTTCATTTATCTGCTTAGAATAATAAGTAAAAAGAATATCTGAGACAATGAAAAAAGTTTTAAAAAGTTTCTCATTAATTTGAACTTATTCTTACTTTTGTTTTTTAAGTAGAAAAAATAACCTTGCATAAATTTCCAGTCAGTTTTCCCTTTCCAAACTCTCTTCTAAAAACAATTTCTGCTTTCAAAGTGCAGAAATGGGTGTCAAAAAAGATAACAAGCCATATTGGAATCACAACTTTTGACACCAACAAATCAGCAACAAAATAGCATTAAGGTAAGGATTCTTAGGATACTTCTATTCCATCACCCACTCCAGCCAATGGCTAAGTGTTCCATGGATGCAGCGAATCCTTGATCTGAGACAGTTTTCTTCTTTTCTGCCAGGCTACATATAAAATATTCTGATACAAGAGATAGTTCTAGATATTAACCTATATAGATATTTACTATGGCAATAACTCATTTCCAAACAAAAATAGAGCAAATAGAATTTGAATCAGCGGTCTGACTTCTTTCATCTTATTGAGCTAGGTATAGTTTTGTAAAAGGTAGATTTTGTAAACGTATATCCAGGATTATTCAAATGTAATGAGACACATGATCTTGGGATGTTTTTTGCACAGTGAAACAAGCCAACTTTATTTGTTTCAAAATTTATATCATATTATCATATATCATTTTCTAATTGATTTTGAATGGAAGACAATAAATAATCGAGGGCTAATTTTTTTTTTCATTTACCGTTTGATATTAAAATGGAAAATGTGGCCACAGAAAATACAAAGCCGAAGTATGGTCATTTAGATTTAGTTTGGAAAACTAAATATACAAAATACCACAAAATGGAACTACTTTATTTACTGTGTCAGTAAACATGAGCCTAGAGGCTTTCATGTTTGAGATTAGAGCTTTTGATACTCCAGCGAACATCATTTTGCAGCTCGGTGACACAGTTTGCATGAAATAAAGAATGTTTTTTGAGCTCAGATGAGACATAACTGATACATAGGCTGCATTGACTGGGATTTGTCATTTGAAGACCATTTTTAAAAAAATATGTCAAGTCTCAATGTTCAGAGAATTTTGTGTGGAAATTTGATTGAAAAAATATTTGCAGATTTTCTGTTATGGGAGGAGGGAGGGAGATGGTCAATTTTGCATAGCAAGTTATACTAAGACATTGACCTGTCATATATTTGGTCTTCTGTCCTTTGGTCATCTAAGCACCATTTTTTGAACTGTTCTATCCAATGCTTGCGATATGCATAAGTTCTGTGAGATTAATCACTGGTCATCAAAAGCGCAGACAATCTAATGGTCAAGTAAGACACCCATTACATGAATTTGAGAACATAATGAAAAGATGGTCATTGAGTCTAAATCTTTCCATACTTTATAACCCATTAAATTTCATAGCCAAATTATAGTCAAATACCCATAAGGAGATGAACCAGGTCAGGTCAGCTATTTGACTCAAATATGAAATTCTGAAGAGGACTCTTTGGCCAAATATAAATTCATAATGTTATGTATAAAACACTTGAGGCACTCTTTCAAAATTTTTGCTGATAGGAGTTGTTGGCCTGGTGCAGTATGAACTGAGCAAATATTGTTTTGACTCAGCTATAAGAGCTGGCTCACCTTATGACACAAAACCGGAGTTAAACACCACTCTAGTTCATCAATTTTTATTTGTAGCCGTAAATTATTTGGTGGTGATTCTGTGAATTTGTTCAATCATGGATTTATTTGGCCAAATATTTGCCAAGTGCTTTGGAAGCATCTTTATGATTCCAACAAATATGTCATAACTTACTGACATAAAAATACACAGGATGTATGCTAGATTTCATGTTTTTGAACTGATTTAGATATATGTCAAACTAGCATTAGGCCGGATTTATACTTTTTGTGAGTGACCATATATTGTGCCATATGTGTTCAGCAAGCATCTGATAAATATTATATATCTATTCTAATTTACATTACAATGCATATTTGAGGAAGAGAAATATATATTTTATATTTTATATTATCAATGTATAATATATAATAATTTATTACCAACATATAGGGAGTAGTTATCGATTTCCCATCGTCAAACCTGCGTTATTATTAGAAAATACATTGGAAGCTATTGGAAATATTTAAAGAGCCCATGAGTAGGAAATTAAATCCTATCTGATGTGAAATGAGACAAAAGTTTTACAGAGGACTAAAAGAGGTTCTTTACATGATGAAGGGATTTATCTTGAAGAGGAAAGATCATTAGCAATTATGGTGCTGAGTTACCTCATAAGATTAATGACTATTCCGTGACCTACAAGTTGTGTCCTCTGTCCTTGTTTTCAAACAGATTTAAAAGGCTGGCTAATTATTTGTACTCTGACAGCAATTTCAAATGTCACTCTCTTGTATCATTTCAAGGGAAGGGGAGAAAGGGAGGCAAAACAAAAAGAAGAGAACCCCCCTCCCCCCAAAAAATCCAAGCGCTTGACCTGCAGCTTATAACACACTTTTCTGGATGCAAGACAGAGAAAGAGACTTAGTACTAAGGTTGGGAACTCTGGCAGGCTGGTTTCTTGTGTTCATGAATGTCCAGCCCCATGGATGTTTGTGTTAAAAAAGGTTCCTGCTGTATTTCTGTTTACATATTGAATCTGACACTATAAGATGTACTTTGGTCCAAAGTTTACAAAGGATAGTATCGACCATAACCTTGGATATTTGAGCTAACTACTTCATAGGCTATAATGATAATGATCTTCATCTCCTTGATTATCGAAAATTCAATGATCTTGCTGTCATTTTAGAGCACAGTTCAATATCTCAAAAGGGAGAAGTTCACTGGCCTGGGTTCACATGATCAAATAGTTCAGTGTAGTATTTCGCAGTATTTCTTATATTAGTATTTTCAAAGTGATAGGAATAGGAATGGGATACATTTCTTTGTTATTTTTAGAAAATAAAATGAAATAGATAAATAATGGAATGATATCTACAGATGATAATGTAATGAAGAGTTAATAAATATTCCACAGAAACAGATGTATGTATTATTCTGTCCAAACAACTGAGCTTAAGGAATTATTGAATCTATTGAAAGTAGGAGTTTGTAATATAATTTTGACCAAAGATATCAGTTAGTAAATTTATTTCAACAGAGGACAGCAGTTAGTAAATTTATTTCAACAGAGGACAGCAGTTAGTTAATTAATTTTGTACAGAAGATATAGCAGTTACTAATTTAACCAGCTTCGTCAAGTAACAGTAACTATCTACATAAGATAGCATCTAATAAACTTACTATTTGAAGGTAGTAGGAGAGTAGAAAAGAGCAGAACATCAAGTATATAGTTACAGGAGATATCAGTGACTTAGTTATCCACAGAAGAAAGACTCTAATGTGATGAGTTGGCAAGTTTTGAAGTAATTTTGAGTTTATTATCTTAAGGAAAAGCTATATTACTGCCTTTAATCTGTAGATGATAATAATGATTGATTTAGCTATCTACAGAAGACTGCAACACAGAAGACAGTAGTAGTAGTAGTTAGGACATAAGTGAATTAATGAGAGGCTCAAAATGATCTTGACCAGTGGTGGGCAACCTACAGCCCGCGGGCCGCATGAGGCCCGCATTCTCCTTTTGTGCGGCCCGGCAAGTGCCCAAAGGAAAAAATAATTTCTATTGTTTTTGAAAAGAAAATAGTAGGTCCAAATACATAGTTATCATGGTCATAGTGCGATTGTGCATGGAATAAACTTGTCATCTCAGGGATCTTGCAATATTTGCAGAAAAAAAAGGCCATTCAATGTGTGTTCTAAGAAAATTGAAATGAATTGAATTCTTAAAAGTTGGGGTATTGGTTTAAATTTCTCTGTGTTTTGATGAAATTTGTTTGTATCGATTGACACACCTTTCATTTGTCTTTTTAAAAAGTGGAGCACAGAGACTGTAGTAAAAACAGGTCATTGGAAGTGTGATATTTGGGTAAAAAGGTGATCATGACGATGGATGATGATCTTGGGTATTCCGTAGGCCTCAATGAGCTTTATGGCAAAAGTAGGTGCGGCCCGTGACAAATATCACAACTCTTTTTTGGCTCACGGTAGTGAAAGGATTGCCCACCACTGATCTAGACAGAAAAACAGCATATACAGTATTAGTTGGCAACTAACTAACATGGTTCTACAGAAATCTCGTTAAAAAAGAAAGAAATTGACAGAGGAATTGTTTTTTTAAATCAAATTATAAAAAATTCGAGCATAAAATATTAAAAGAAAAGTGGGACACTGTCCCTGTAAGTGGCATAGAAGGTGAATAGACAGTGTAGTCTTAGTAAGATAAAATGTGAACTCAAAAAGTGATGTTGATTTGTGTTCTGGATCACGCTTACAAATTCTCAAGAAATTTGTATTTGAATCAACACAAATGTACTGACTGCAAAGCAATATAATCAGCAGAAGTGGTGTAAACAGGTATGGTGCTGATGTGATCCTGTATGCAGAATTCATAATCTAGAGAGGAGTTTGTCAACTACTTCTGTAGTCATCATAGGTATTCAGCTCAAGTGTAGAGTCAATCATGCGCTCAGCACGGACACCGCTCTTGGAGTTGTAAAATGCTGT
>JXSR01S074252.1:84318-97977 GCA_000969725.1 Ophiothrix spiculata | reverse complement strand
GAGAATGCTTGGAAACATATCACGTTATCCTTCAAGGCCCCTCAATTTATCAAAATAGGGTTTTAGTGAACGTGGAATGGTTCCAGACGGCTTATTACATATAAACCTCTTTTCAAGATGTCACATACAGATGTCATAAGCCGTCTGGAACCATTCCACGTTCACTAAAACCCTATTTTGGTAAATTGAGGGCCTTGAAGGATCATTTTGTGATTTGCTTCCAAGCATTCTCTTGGCTACGTCAAGCGTGACAAAGACATTCAACCACCTGCTTATCACCCTACTACAGATAGACATTCCATATGACTACTCAACTTTAGTAGAAATGTGACCTTGAAGAAGGTGGTGTCAAATCAAATTGGACCTAATAATCAGGTTTTTGACCCATTTTTGTTGTTGCCCCCTTACTAGTACATGAGAAAATTGATCACATTCGGAGTTCCATTTCACACTTAAAAAGATAACCTATCAAATCTGACCAAAAGCAACACAAGTTTCCAGATATTTTCATCATAAATTGACCTTTACGTAAAAAAGTGCTAACAATATTTTTATTCCAACTATATGAGCAACCTTGTACTACAGTGTAGTACACCTGCTAATGTAAAATTTAATTCATTTTAGTTTCAAAACTAAAAGAAGTCACTATATAGAGGGCCGCCAGGCCCGTTGGTAGGGGGTTATGATTATTTGATAATATTTCAAACAGCCAGATTTAACATCCATGCTAAGCTCTATGCTAAACATTTAAATGTGTGCTTAGAATGTTTGTATGGCTTTGATTTCTCAGTCTTGACAAAGGCTATCACCTGTCAGGAACAGGGACGTCAATACCTTTACAAGTTTTGATGTCTTGTATCTAGAAAAATTATATGCCTTTTGTCATAAGGTACCCAACACCTCCTTAGTGCATACCATGGACCCCCCCCCTTACAGGGGGTGGTTCCATGGTACCCCCCTTATAAAAAACATTTTCCTGCCCGACATTTTTAATAATATTAACATTATATATAGGTACACTAATCACAACCATATTTCAAGAAAAATGAAATAAAATATACGTGCCGTTTCAAAATGGCGGCCAAAAAACCCACTTCCCTTTTTTTTCACCCTCCTCTTCAATGCTAATTTATGCTAATTTGCTCGAAAACGAAGAGGTCGATCTCAATTTTTTGCGTCAAAAGAAGCACAACTACTATTTAGGCAATTACATAAGTTGACAGCCCGAAAAAATAGAACCGAAAAAAACACATGTTAGGTTCCATGGTACCCCTCCCCCCCACACACACACACTTATGCAGTTAAGTGTGAATAAAAAGGCACTGTTGAAGCAACACGTCGTTTCATATTTACGTTCTTGGGTTCAATAAGAAGTCATTGTTAACATTAAGTCAATGGGAACTTTTTGTTGTGCAACTATTATGTCCTTTCCTACCAGACATTATCAGTAGCAGCATCGGCAGCAGGATCATCTCCGAAGAGACTTCAATGATATCTTTATATCTTCAATCTTTAATCTTCAAAAATAGCATGACTTTTTAAAAAATACTTTGCTCGTCTATGAAGAAAAGGCTCTGTAATCATAAATGCGATGGTGCTCGTCAATTTACTAATAATTTGTTGATAAAATTCATCTTAAAACATTTTTGACAGAGTAAGCCTTACTCTTTATCTATATATTAAGCTGAAGAAGCATGTTTGGTATTTCCTTTTTCGCTGTGCTTTATTTTTTCTTTGTTTGTTTAGTTTTTTCTTTCTTTCTTTTTTTTTTTTCAAATTGGTTCCTAGTCAAGTCATCAAAACAATTATATCAGGTTGGTGCTAATTCACAGCACAGAGAATCAGCCTGTCTACCTGTCTATGGAATTGATTGATGCTTGATACCATTTCACTTTGGAGATATTGTATCGCTAGTCATCTTGCTGCACCTGATGATCTTTCTAAATATCCTATTACTTTAAGAAAAAGAATAGAAAGAAGTCTTCCTAATATCATACATTAACAATCCATGTCTTTAACTTCCGAAAAGACGAGTACTTTATTTAACAATATTCACATTGAGTAAATCATGTACATGTAATGTACTCCTGAATACATTATTAGTATAAGTTCATTGTAAGACATTAGTTAACTTTTTCATAATTGTATCTTCAACGCGGTTTCTCAATTATTGTATTTCTAGTTATTATACTTGCAATAATATCAATCAAAATTAAAAAGAAAAATACAGCTACTGAAAAGCACGATAGTTTTACATTACGTACATTTAGCCCGTACGTGGATAGTTCCAAACCAGTAAATGATCCAGTTATCTGGGTGATAATCGGATTACACATAACAAACATAACAAAAGATTAAACGAAGTAATTAGAAATTAATTAAATACAGAACTTATCATTTACGCATTTTTATAAGAAAGTGAAGACCTATTGGCCATAGAATGACTTTTAAATAACAGTCTGATCAGCAAAATCTTGCAAGGAGCAGTGTTTATTTAATTAGAGTATTATATAGCAATTAATATGCCGATATTTTGTATTTGTTCACTAATATAAAAAGGCATAGCTGTTGTGAGATAATTTTTTCACATTCCAATATGAAAAAAAAAAAAGTATATCATTTCATAAGTTGATACAATTTTCGGCTACACTATCTCAATTAGATTTGGACTTGCAAACTCAATATGATTTTCATCTAAGCCAATTGACATCATTTCAGTCCCCAGTTAAAGCCATTTCCATGTAATCGCTGACACCCTATAGTCAATGCAATTTTCCTAGACGTCCCGTGAGAGTTACTAATCCCCGCACCTTTATTTCTATTCCATATTTTCATAACCCGAATATGTCAG
This sequence comes from Ophiothrix spiculata, assembly GCA_000969725.1. Classification (NCBI taxonomy): domain Eukaryota; kingdom Metazoa; phylum Echinodermata; class Ophiuroidea; order Amphilepidida; family Ophiotrichidae; genus Ophiothrix; species Ophiothrix spiculata. Next base: position 95,126 of record JXSR01S074252.1, on the reverse strand, counting down.
GTAAAGGCGAACAGATTGATAACTGACCCATATTATATTTTATTGAAGTATAGTATGAAGTCTTTGGGATGACCTACATAAACCTTTCTGTCATGCTGTATTCAAAAGTGATGTGTCTAGCGTAGTGAATGGATCATCTATGAAGCATTACTGCAAAACACCAAAAGACACCGTGAAAAGATAGTAATATAATATCCATTTGATGCCGATTTTTAATTACGTCGTGTTTGCCTAGTTCGTGAAATTTGTGAAACTGGAACTCGTTGCTTCGGTTTTGGTCTATAAGATTACGGGCAATGAAATAAGGTATGAAAGGTGTGATATTGTCCGTTATCCAACCTAAGAAAGTTGATCTATAGATTAAAGAAATTCAAATAGCAGGCAACAGTTGTTGTGACTCGGTTTATATATTGCGTAATACATTCTAAAGACACTTTGAGTGCCTTATATCCAAAAGACCGCTTAAGGTTTTTCCTCGAGTATATTGTTCTCGATAGACCCTTTTATTTGACAAAAAAGGAAATATATAGAGACCTCTTCTCCAAACTGAACATATCTTTCTGATGAAGAATTGATTTGATTATTTTTGTGTTTCAACGGATGATGAAAATACATGTATACAGGTTGTAACAGAAAAAATTATACACTCTTGTTAGCCATATCATGAGAAAACAAAAAATGTTAATTTCACAAACTGTCCCTTATTTGAAAGGTTATTTAATTGGCTACCGGAAGCAGCTTAAGTGATTTCATTTGATGGTTCAAAAGTTACGACCATTTAAGTAAAGACCGGTTGAAACTACTTCGGCCGATTTCACCATTTTACAGCGTAAAGGTTTTTCATGATTCGATGAAGATTAACAATGCAGTGAGATAAAATTGACAAAAGACACACTTTATGTTCAAGAACATTTAATATTTTTATTTTTTTTATATGATAAGAATAATGTATAGATTATTTTATGATATTTTAGATAAAAGTTATGCTTTAATAGGGTAAAATATTGCTCATGTTCCAGAGTAGGCATAAACAGTTGAATCAAAGACTCGATATCTTTGGTATGGTGGAAACGGGAAAGCAAAGAGTTCATTGCAATAGTCTTTTTGCTTACACAGTTTCATATTCATGGAAATCAAAATTAACTTCCTAGCTCAATTGATAAAACTTGATTTTTAAAGAGGTTAAGTTCAGAAAAAATTGTGTGTTTTTTGACCTGTATTAAAATCTGGGTAGTCTAAAAGTGCTCTGTGCTGATTCTGCCATTTAGATGATATGTTGTCTCACTAGCTAGGATAAAATTGTTTTGGCGTCCCGTCAAACATTAAGAATACAGCAGTCTACGGACAAGGTCATCATTAAGAGCTCCTACATTGCCTTTTTTAGATGGAACACTAAAATCATAAAATCAGCATCGTTATCCTGTTGAACATTTTATGGCTGATTTGGGGCATTTTGTGCTATTATTTTGCTTCCGGTAAATGATCGGATGAACTGGCCCAGGTGGTTTGAAGGTAGGGTTAGAATAATTGCCATAACTCTGTTTGTAGACCATCAATTTGGATGAAACAAAGTGCATTTTGTAGCTAAAGAAATTGGCTTTTTATATAAATAAATGACAATGTGATACAGAGTGTAACTTTATTCTTTCAGCGTATATAACAATGTATAATTTTTTTCTGTTACAACCTGTACACTCTTAAAGCGACATGAATTGCCGATTTTTATTGTCTTAGCTGTCTTCTTTCTTCTGATGTATGATTTTCCACTTTAAAAAAAAACCTATATGGGCGTCAAATATATTGTTGTTCTTGAACGTTTTGTATATACGTAAAGAAGGAATACCAACATAAGATAAATAAAAACAATCTATTCACTTGCCTTTCAATTTCAATTATATTTCATACTAAGTAATCGTTTACTTGAGAGTCATTTTATGGTAGATATGGTTTTCTACGTAATCTTGACCCTACTAGGAAACTTAAAATAGGTAAATTTATGTGTTTATCCTGAATAAACTTAAGTGGTTTACTTTAAATGTATTTCTGAAACAGTTAATTCGGTATTTCCTAAAATTAACTAAAGCGTTTATTATCTCTGACTGTTTGTAGCGTGTTTATTCCTAAAACGATTACGTCGTATGCTATGCTCAATTCGTCATGCCAATTAAAGTGTTTATAGTTTTATATGAGAACAAACCTCAGTATTGTTTCTTTATTCATTTTAAGTCCGCAAGCATAAGCTACTATAATTATGCTTTTGACCTACAATGGTCAATTCAAATAGAATGACTGATGATTGTTAAGATTAAATCTGTATACTGCAAATGCACTTGTGGATTTTTCAGTTCCTTTAATGGAAATACATTATGTGTCCATTCCAGATGTAAAAAATATTGTGTTCTTCATTCAAGAAGAAACGTTATTCTACTTCTCATAGCTTATAACTGAAGAACTTAAATTCATGACTTTTAATATAATGTGTTAAGACATACATTTTAAACAGGTTTTCCCTATAGTGTGTTATTACATATATTTTTTATAAATTAATCAGCTATGATATCCAAGCGCTTTTTGAAGAGAAAACAAAATTACTTATATGAAAGAAGCATTACGGTATTGATAACAAACAGCAAATTTTACAGTCTAAAGTCTAAAGTTGTAAGTTGTAAAGAATCAATAAGTGTCGGCTTCATATAATAATAAATAGATTCCTTAAAACAAAAAAGATGTATTGAACAAAGTAGATTATATTATTTTCAATTTCCAGTTGCACATGTATTTGCATGTAAACGTCTGTAATAAAACTTAAATTCTTATTGTATTACATTGACCAATGATTTTAGAGAGCATGCTTATGAAGGCGTTGCCTTGACAACTTTGTTTGAATTTCCACTTGATGGGTATGTGTTTTATCTTGAAATCTCTGGAGACAACATAGCAAGGCGGTCAGTCACATCTTCAGAATAAATATGTTTGATTTTATCTGTTCCTAAGCATACAATATACATGTTGAATAGAAGCTATCTTTAGTTAAACTGTCTCACATGTCAATCAATCAATATAAAGTGGCATTTATTTTGTATTTTCTAAATCAACATACGACGTTATGATATAAGAACATGTCAAAATGTTTTTAGAAAGTTGATATAAGTGGTCACCATTTTGAAATAAAATAACAAAATTATTTTTGTTTTGTTTTATTTTTGTTTTATTTTGTTTAACATATTATCTTGACAAACCTTGCCCTGAGAAAGAATAAACTGAGAACACATGGTAGTTCGAATAAACATTACCGAGAAAAGTTCATCTGTGTTGATATAAATCATTCTTTGTAATGTATCCGATGTTCTCAACACTAATTTTATCTACCTCAGATGATGTGCTTCATCCTTCAACTGGAGTTAGACCCATATATGCAATGGTCGTTGGGTGGGGTTGTTGGATATGGTTGATTAGGGAGTACGCGTACCATAGGCGTGCCTGGCTACAGAGCTATTGCCCTGTCCCCTGTGGCACGTATGTTCAATGGCTTTAATAAGTTTTAATATTACAAAATTATATCCCCCCCCCCCCCGTTTCACTCATTTGCACATCCAGGGGCACACATCCGAAGCAAACATACACTGCAAAATGTAATGCTATACTGCCATACGGCCCGAAAATCGTTTGTTGTTATGCAGTCGCAGTCCAAAATTCATGTGTATGTTTTAGGAAAACGTTGACCGCTGACTGAACGACCCTCTCAAGGTTGCAAAAAACAGAATCCATATGCCAATTCATATAGTGTATAAACAAATATCCAATAATGCTCTATTTGTGCTGCGTGTTTAATATGTGTAATTAACATCTAAATTGTACGGTCAACGGAATATTATCAGGGCCCTGTCTCTCTCGCGTTTTAGCTGAAGTCATTTTTTGACCATATTTGGTAGTCATTAAGGTAACATGCTGGAATTCTTTATTCATTAAGGTAACATGCTGTCAATCAAATCTGCAACCATGCGTAGAACCTTGCGCAGAGGAATCCCCGTGTTTGTTGCGCTGATGACACAATCGAATTCGAACTTGTAATTTAGAGTTTGATAGCCCTGATGTGATTTGAAATCTTAAGCTTAATCAGCGCAGAGCAGCCGATTTCAAATTGAAATTTCACTCTTTGTGTTGGTGAGCTTATAATTTAGTACCATCAGCCAAAAGTTGTTCAGAATAAGTGTATCTAATGATTTATGGGTCTGGTTCTCTAAATTTTTCACTTTTTATTCAAGAGAATTTTCGGAAAAATTTGTTGACAAAATCGTGCATACTAATGAGCTTGTACGTGATTGGTTGAATACATAATTGCAAATTTGCGCTGAAGCTTCATTTTTTCCGTTGGCAGGGTATAGGAAATTCATCTCCCATAATTATAATAAATATTATTTACAGTTGTGTTTACTATCAAATTGAATCATGGGATTGCTCGATATAATAATAAAGCCAGCTGAACAAATATCCCATAAATCCCTAAATTTTTACCCTGTGGTGAAAATCTAGACATATAAAATTGTACATGTATGTATGTAGAAAGGAATATAGTGTTCGTGTTCGCAATATGGAAACGGGTCAGTGTAATAGTGAAGCCAAGTTGATACGCCATGAATTCATAATTTTTCCACAAAACTAACCATTAAAACCATACTAGAATTCTGATTCACAAAACAACGACTGAAATTTGTATTTACACACGATATCTTCCTATATGCGCAGTCATTTACGCCGGGCGATCTTTTTTGACCAAGATATTTGGAGTAATATCCATATCACAAAACAACGACTGAAATTTTTATTTAAACACGATATCTTCCTATATGCGCAGTCATTTTCGCCGGGCGACCTTTTTTGACCAAGATATTTGGAGTAAAATCCATATTTTTAATTTGCCAAATGGAATCGTGTGACCCGAGGAAGTGTTTTGTGATGATGCGCACATTGACCTACTGTGGGTCAGAGCGTCCAGATTCGAGGTCAGTGACCTAATTGACACTTGGCCTCAAAGGAGAGTTATAGACTTTCGGCAAATTGTGACGGAAACGGGGGCTGCCACACACACTTAAGTGTTACACTACGTTAGATGCATATATATATACATACATTATTTTATAAAGCACTACTACTTACTGATCGTAGCGTTTAAAAAATTTGAAGAAAAGAAACTTAAATTGAAAGAAAAAAACCATGAGCTTCAAAAAGCTAGCGTAGGCAAAGAAAGACAAAATGATGTTGTACACAGAGCCTGAAAAGGTGAAATTGCTACTTCTGACAAACTTATGAAGGAAGATATAATAAGAGATATTTCGAAACCCACTGATAAGTATTTAAAGACTAGTAAAAAGATTCTGAACTCGATCCTGCTTTTGAGAGAGAGCCAATGGAGTTGCACAGTATTTACACATTCAACAAACCATCTGCACAGTCTAATTCTAAATTCCCTGCAATTGTGAATATCAGTGTAATAACTAATCGACTTTCAGTAAAAGACAAAGCAAAGGTGAAAATGAAATCGAAAAGTGAAAGTAAAATTACAGACATCGTGTGTTTAAGGGTAAATATTCTTCATCTGCTCAGAACAGAACAATGTGAAATCATGTGAAAATTTTTTGAAGATTTAAATAGGAAAAATGTAAAAGATTACATGCTTTCATACTGCAAATAGTTATAGTATGACGGGTTCCTTCACTTTCAAAAATATTCACAAATAATAATTTCAAAATGTTTATACTGCATGATTGAACCGTCGCATAATAACCTTTAAATATGCACTAAACTTCCATACACTCTAGAGGGGAGTTTTGCCGAGCGGTTAGAACACGAGACTCCTAATACGGCGGTTTTTTGTTTTATTTCCTTGGAAAAGAAACTTTACTGTAATTGCTCAGTTGGTCCCCTGTGCAAATGCCCCATCTACGGGCGCTGCATAGAGTGTATATCCCTTGAGTCCACTCTCTGATTGTTAGCTACCACGTACCTAGCTATGGTTATTGGTAGAATTTATACCTGCCAGGAAACATTATTCCGGGGGGGGGGGCACTCAAGTATAATGTTGCAGGCATAGCGTGACCTAAAGGGTGATTGTTTCTTAAGCCAAAATATACCCTTATTCACCCATTCAGAACCTAAATCGGCAATTTACCGTCACCATTTTAACACTAGGGTTTGAAAAATTACCCTTTTTCTTGAAAATGAGCTAAAATTGCTGTTTTTGATACCCTAAAAGGTGTCACCTGATACACCCTTTTGTCCTAAAAAACAATCCTAATTCACCTTTTTCTTGGTAACGCTATGCCTGCAGCATTATACTTGAGTGGCCCCGGGACATTATTACAAATTATTGTTACTAAATCAGAAAACATAATTATGTCTATTTTTTCAGCCTTAAAATTAGCACAGAATCCTTTAAACACTGTTCCATAGAGGTAATTGTGGTGTTTTATTCATAAACTAGCTGATGCATGGCAAAATGTAACTTGCATTTATTAAATGCCGAATATATCAAGGAGCTTTCAAGAAAAGGAGCTATGTTTTGGGGATTGAAATACAACTGTGAAATCAATTACCTTCAATCTTGACTGGTTTTAGGATAATAAAAAGGTTTGTGTTAAATCAATTATACCTTTGAGCCGTTTGTAAGATTTCTTTTATTGTTTCTGACTATTTGTAGCTAGTATCTAGTACATATATATTACCTGTTACGTAGTGTGTCATGCTCGATTCAGTAAGATAATAACAGCACTAACCTGACCATTGTTTGTATCACGGTATTCTTTTAACATTTCAGCTAGCAAAATTAAGCGCACAATCAGCAAGTGACCTACAATGGTCAATTTTAATTAAACTCTTCTAAAGGTTCCAACGTTCTGTCACATGCAGTTATCCTTTATAATTAAGAAGCACTATTATTTATTCGGTTTCATAAGGAGATTTTATGTATCTGTCCTAGATTTAAAAGTAATAAAACACTTCGCCTATATTACTTTTCATTCGCAGTTTGAGACTTTTGAGAGACTTTAAAACACCATTGAAAACACAAGATAATAAAAATAGCTATAAGGTTTCAACAGAAATAATTTTCTTTAAAATATGCTTCATGTATCAAATCCAAATTGGCCGCAAAATGTAATTGTTGGCTTAAAATTGGTTATAGCAACTCTGTAACAACATTTTATACAACGAATATTCAAATTAATGCCTTGAAAAAAGTGACCTGAGAGAATTACAACATAAACATTTCACCATAAATTATGTAGAGCACATGTTTAAAAATCAAAATGGCACCAAATATGGAGTGCGAATTGATAACAAAATACATGTTTTCGCTTCAAATGGGATTCGTTGGCCTTAAAATATAATTATTTTTTTCAAACAATTAACAGATTGTGCCCTTAAGGGTCACAACGTAGCTTGAACTTCAAAATGTGGCCCAAAGTGGCTGCCAAATAAGTCTTTTCTTAGGTTTTGAGTATTTTGATAGTGAACTGACCCATATTGCTATTAATCGAAGTATTGTAAAATAGTGTTATGAATGACCTATAACAGCATAGTCAGACATGCTAATCAAAAGTACCGTGTCTAGCGTAATGAAATGATCTGTAAAGAGTCTGTCACAAATCACCGTATTAAGCAAAACTTACGCCAAACGTACTTTATCATAATTGTTTTGTTTTATGCATTGTTGTTCGTCATGTGTTCGTTACAAGTACGTTCAATACGTTATCCATAAGGTCTGTCCGTTATGTATACATTTAATTCGTTAGTCATACGGTGGTGGTCCGTTTAGCTCACATTCAATACGTGCAACTTTTGTACGTTATTCGTACGTTTTGCTCTATACGGTGATGTCTGACAAAGCCTTTAAGCACCATGGCAAAACAATAAAAACCACCGTGAAAACACTGTAATCGAATATCCATTTGATGCTTGGGATCAATGATATTTAATTAGGTCCTGTTTACCCTGTTTGTGAAACTGGAACTTGTTGCGTCTATAACATCATTGACGACGAAATACAATATGATGCTGTTCGTTATTCTTAAGAAGCAAATGAAAGTTGATCAATATTTTGAGGAAATGAACAAAAACTTTCAAACATATCAAACCTCAATAGTTAATTCTTGGTCTTTAATATCGCATATTACATTATAAAACACTTTGATTGCAGAAGCAACGCCAAGGGACGGTAAAAAATAAATTTCCCCCAAGGGCCAGAAGAAATAAACGGTTTAAAAAAAGAGAAAAGGGGGAGGAAAAAAAAAGAGGCGGCAACATGTTGTAAAATGTTTTCAAAGTTATTACAATTTGATTGTTAATGACTTTGTTTTGTTTATAAATTACAAATTAATTGACACTTAGTTGTCTGTACAAATGTAAGACTTGTCTGACAAAAGGAAATATCAAGAGTTATTTTCTATGTCAAAAAATCTGTCGGACAAAATACTGAACTTAATCGTTTTGGTTTTCATCTGATGTAGCAAATACTCACCTGTATGATTTGCCATTTACATTTACCATACATAAAGAGGTTTTGCTTTGACTAGTCAGATGTAATTCATAGGTTGACTGTTAACTTGTTGAATATAGTGCTTTTAATATTAGCAAGGTTAGAAGAATAATTTGCTCATTATCAAGTCCTTTGATGGGAAACGGTTTACTTTCAGGTCGAATATATACATATATTTCATACTGCAAGTAAAAACACCCCAAACACACCCCACATACTCCAACTGCCCCACTCCCACACACAACCCCAGACACAAACGTTGAATAAAAATATATCTTTGAAAGCAATTTAAAATTCTTTTGATGACTTATATCTTTCTTCCTTTATGGATGGAATATGATTTTAACAGAGATCAAACATTGGTAATGTCATAATAATAAGATATCGAGGGTTGAGTGCCACAAGGCCGTGTCTGCAAGGCAATCAATCCCTACAACAAATGATTTAAGACCTGGGTGTGCTTTCAAGATTAATGATCGTTTACACGTGTGTATAGGATTATTCATCTGGAAAGACCCGAAAGGTCTAACAGTTTTCGGGATTGTTACAAATGCAAATACGGCCTTGTGGCTCTCATCACCTCGTTATTATCTTGTTTTTGAACCCGGTGTTACAAGAAGGAATAAAAAAAAAAATGACTTAGTTTATGTTAACAATTTATCGCTGCATTACATAACGAATACTAGACTTTCAATTTCGATAAACAAAATATCCACTAATTGATCGTTTGTTTACTCTAATCGTCAATTTCTAGCAAATGCAACTGGAGGTATCAACCCGGTTTATTTCGTCTGGACTTGCGTGCGTTCCTTTAAATGTTTTGTGGTAAATTTAGTGTTCCGAGCCTTTATTATAAAATGACTTAATTTAATTTAATACCTGCTTTATTTGGACAATGATACACTGTTTTTAAAATTGAAATAGGACGGTCAAATCAATTTCACCTAAAGGCATTTGGTACCTTTTTTGCTTATTTTTTTCTGACTGTTTGTTATTTATAGCTAAATATCGAATCTATCGCACTGTATACCATGCTTGTTTCGTTATAACAATTAAAGTGACTTTGGTATCATGTAAGAAAAAACCTTTAGCATCATTTATTTTCTTATTTTACTTAGCAAACACAATACAAGCCTTTTACCAATAATTGTCAATTCAAATGAATAGTGAATTCAAATTATAATTTTAAACGATCTGACCTATACAGTAAATTTTATTAATGCGAGAAACACTTCTTGGACTTTTAGTTTTCTCGAGAAGATACTTAGTATGTATTCGCTTTAGATTATGACATGCATTTGAATGAGCCTTAGTGAATCTTATTGAATCTTTTACTTGACACAATTTTCCCTCCTCTCATAACTGATACTTGCTTTTGTTTGTATGTTTGTTTGTTTTATTTTTTCTTTCGCTGTTTTAAATGTCCTTAAATGACTTGATTTTACCAAAAAGTATTTATAACATGCATATATTTTGTTGTTGTATTCTTTTGTTTTGTTCTTAATCATACACGCAAATGAATATGTCCATCAGACGACACACAAGAGGGTCTAGCATGTTTGACACTCGACGGAGTCAAGAAAGTCGACTTTATTAAGATGTCATTTGTACTGAAATTAAGGGAGTCTGCTTTAACAAATGTAAGAGTAATCTTCGGGACAAACTTGGTTACTGAGATCAGGTTTTACAAACGAATTGTGTTTTTCTTTAGCATTTTGTTTCTAAGGCGTCCACACATCTTTGTTTATTGTTAATTTAGTGCTTTGTTCATGCTAGAGTCACAAGCTTTATGTTTTCTGAAATTCTGAAAATGAAGAACTGTTGCGAGTTGAAATTGTGAGTAAATCATACTTTGATTTCATTGGTAATGACAATCTACGAAATACTTTTACATCCGTAAATGAAGAGTAGTAAAAGAAGTTCCTATATTAAATCAGTTTTGAGAAAATTGCACTCTTAGAAGGCCGGGATCAAATATACGAGTAGTTTTCCGGATCATTTTATTTTGATCTTTTAAGGGTCACTTTTGATCCAACGTGGATCGTTTTTATCCTTTTTCGGATCAGTATATACAAATGGATCAAATTCACCAGGATCATTTTTGATCCGGGTTTAGGATCATTTTATTTTGATCCTTTTTGATTACAATATCAAAGTTTAATCCATTTTTCTGGATTAATTTGATACGGAAAGGATGAGCTCATATTTGATACCGCGTTTGGATCTAACGTGATCTTTTGTCTCATATTTGAGTACACCCCATATCCACTACATA
>JXSR01S074252.1:64517-78187 GCA_000969725.1 Ophiothrix spiculata | reverse complement strand
CTAGTTACATGCAAAAATTCACAACAATAAACACGTATCCAAAATATTTCATTGAGGTTAATATGAACTTTTAATGCCGAGACAAAATAATTGTAAACGTTTATGTTTGATAGAAAATTCCATGTAACAATAACACAAAAAGTAATAAATGATACTTATCATAAAACAATAATGCCTACCTAGTTTGAATATTTTCAAAAGACGCAAATGTTGTACTCATTTTTTATATCATGTTAGCTTCGCTCCTCAAAATGAGCTACCTTAACACAACAATAACACTCTTTTTGAAAAGGGATTATCGGTTATACATAGCCATTCTGAAGTAGTCACAACGCTAAAAGGATAAATATTGGCTGTTGTTGTACTTTTGTGCCCCTTAACGTTTGTTTCAATCATTGTAGGTTAATGTATTCTTTATCAATATTAGTAAACTAGTAACTGTTGCTACTCCAGATTTTTGAATAGTCTTATATACTTATTTGACAATATCTAACGCATATTCATGAATTATTGCTGTTGTCTGATTGACCTAATAAAAAACATTCATAAGTTTAGATTATGCTTAAAGGTGTAGGTTCCGATCACTTCTCATCCCCCAGGGCTCAACCGGAATAGTATATTTTTGAATGTCAAATTGAAGCCAACATATTTCTGATTATAAAACCACATTTATTTAACCTCAAAATTCTTGATTGTTTAGAAGATATAGCATAAATCGTAACATTAATTGGTATACTTATTTTCTATTCCTTGTGTATTTACATAAGAGCCTCATCCCCAGAGTTAAATACACACATTTGTCAGAAGTATTGCAACATTGGCGAATTACAATTTTAACACAAAATTCAAATGACATTTGCCCAGCGTTGGTATTAGAAATTGGTCATCCAAGTGATAATGATATCTTTAAAAAGTTATTTTAATGTTTCTTTTCATTTATTATTGCGATTGATTTACACTTATTTGAATAACTAGTGGGAAAGCCTTGCATTTTAAAGATGACGGTTGCTCGCCTCTAACGTGGCATATACAGTTAACAGTCTTTGAGACCTGATATCTGCCGAGATACCGTTGGTAAATGTAATCATTGCCTTGTCTATAGAAAAGTTTGTCATTCAGTAACCGTCTGTTGATGTTATACAACAGGTTTTTTCTAGTGGATTTGCACGATGCGCATGTGCATCCGGATTGACGCTGTTTATTTCTTAGCAGGAGGAATTTGTCACCAAAAAACCGGTGTGCAGTAGATTGTGACACTGTTATCAAGAACGATGAGCCGTTAATAACACCCCCTGAACATGTTCTTAAAATATTTTTCAATGTTTTGCTAAGAATTAAGATATACCAGATGTTATCGATGATTCCCTCAATTATCAAAAGTGTTTCAACTCAATACATATCAAAATAGCTTTGAACGTACCATTTGCGCCATGTTTGTCATCAGAGAAAGATTACAAGTGTTGTAAGTTTGATTTTGAATTCTCAAAACTCCTATTGTTCAATTAACCAAACCCAAATTGAACCCATACTCCTCAACAAAAACAATATGGCGCCAATCCAATATTGAAGTGAATATCCGTCGAATTGTTAATGATGACTTTTACCAACTTATTGACTTTCCCAAGCAGACAAATGCAACTCTTGATCTGATTCTCAATAACCAAAGGCTTAAGACTCATTTTAAGAAACCAGTACCATTGTCACTAATTGGTAAAAGTAACCATGATTGTGTCTTATGGCAGCCATGTTTTCTTAATTCATCCATCAAAAAGAAACATGTGTCTCGCCCATTTCGTGAGTCTGGTGTACGAGCAGACTGTAACACAGCATATTAAAAGGTTAATTTCTGAACGACAAGTAGCCTTTTCGTCAAATAACACCAGTCTATGGCGACAAATCAGAAACCAACGGGAACTAAAAAAGGCTAAAGCTTCTTACCATACTAATCGAATTAGATCTTTACAGAAAACTGATCCCAAATAGTGGCATCAGCAGATTAAGTTTGTTACCAACGTTATCAAAGCTCAGCCTTGACATCACAGGGATTGATAACACCGATACCGAAGGTAAGGCAAATGCAATTAATACCAAGTTTGTTCAAGTCTCTGCTGGGATAGACCCTTTGAATTTTTCCCTGCTTCCATCATACTTGCCCGTTGAGATGCCACCTCGGTTACATCCTTGAGATGTCTTTGCTTAGTTAAAGAAATTGAAATCAGCTAAGGCATGAAAGCTATGGGTCCTGACCAAATTCCACCTAGGTTAGTGAAAGAATTCGCATATGAATTACGTTTACCGCTCACTGACATCCTAAACTCCTCTTTTTTTAGAAGGTAAGGTACCCAGTCAGTGGAAATAAGCACTTGTGGTACCTATACCTAAGCAATACCTACCTTCTATCGATAAACTTATGCCAGTTTAACTGACGTCTGTTTTCGCAAAAATTGCTGAAGGTTTTATCACAAAGTGGATACTTACTGATGTTGATCAGAAGATTGATAAGAGGCAGTTTGGTAATATCAAGGGTGTGTCCACTTCACATTATTTGGTAAACCTTGTCCATTTTCTTAATCAAGGGGCAGAAGGAAGTCACAACACGGGAAGAGTGGAACTCACGGATTTTTCTAAAGCGTTCGATTTGGTCTATCACACCATCTTAATCAACAAAATTATCCGCTTGGGTGTCCGTGAGTCCATCATTCCTTGGATTTGTGACTTCCTTAGCAACAGGCAGCAAATGTGTCCGATATAGTGACACTCTTTCTAATTTTATATCGGTGACTGCAGGGGTCCCCCAAGGTACCAAGATTGGTCCCATTGGATTCCAAATTTTAATCAACGATGCAGCACATAATGCTTCTTAAGGATGCTGAAAATACGTGGATGAACCTGAAATTTGCTGAAAATACTAATTGGCTACAAATGAGCTCTTTGCTGGTTGATCTTGATGATTTCTACAAGTGGTCAGGTAAGAAAAAGCTCAAGTTAAACCCAGCCAAATATCAGGCCCTCCAGGTATTTTTTAAACAAAACGAACCTAATCTTCCTGACTTAAAAGTCGGTCCCAAACCACTGTCATACGTCACAGAGGCTAAAGTTCTAGGTGTTCTCCTCCAAAACAACCTGAAATGGGACACTCAAGTTAATAGCATGCTCAAAAATGCCAATAAAAAGCTCTATATGCTGAGGTCCCTTAAGAAAGTTGGCTTCGATAAGGAGGAACTCTGTGTCGTATACGGTGGTTATGTCAGACCGATTCTTGAGTATGCGGTTCCATAGTGGCATTAAAGTATTTCTGTTAAAGAGGCATCTCACATTGAGTCAATTTAGAAGAGAGCTTGTAGGAATATTTTGGGTGGTGACTACAATTCTTATAATGAGGCACTGACGACTTGCGATCTTGACTCTCTCCATGATAGGAGGGTTGAGCATTGCCCTAGGTTCGCTGAAGGGCTGCCTAAAAATGATTGGACTAAATGCCTTATCCCTCCTACAAGGTTTGAGAATCATGGTCGCAATTTACGCAACTCGCATAAACTGTCTAAACTGCGTACAAAAACCAAGCGTTTCCAAGACAGTCCAGTTTCATTTTTTATTGAATTATTAAATGAGTGACCCTCTCCCTTTTTACAGCAACAGTGTACGGGTTGATATTTTTACTATGTGTGTTTTTACCAAGTGCAATATTGATCACCCTCCTTTTATTGGCCTTATTTTATAAATATAAAAGGTTTTTTTTCAGCATATTTCTACTTTGAATATCTGTATACTTCACTTGTCTTTTAAGTGTTTTGTATAATATTACTACCAGTTTTATATGTATAGTTCTATTGTAAATTTACATGTAATTTGACCTTTGGTTCATGATGTGCTTTGTTAATAAATACCAAATGAAATGATATGAATCAAATGTCCTCGTACAGTTCCTCACTCTGATTCACGTCCCAACTCTTCGCCACCTGTTTCCAAGCGTGATCATTTTTTCCTTTCGTTACTCTACACTGATGAGTGAATAATTCTAAAATATTTCCAAGAAAATAATTATACACCAGTTTACCCCACTTTCCTCGCAATATACTGAACGAACAATTGTGCTCATGGGTTAAATTTAAGGAGTGTTTTTATGCAAAAAGAATGACTGGCTTCCTTAGGTGAATTCTTTCAGTGATGGCTGCTTATACGCTACTTATTGGCATTACTAGAGTCCCTTGGACGTCTACCAATTCTGGAAATTATTTGGCAACAACAACCGAAACATAGAGCTACAGGACAAATGAGTTACCATGCCTCAAAGCTACAAAGTGTCTATTGCCCTTATTCATTAGCTCTCGTAACATCGCCATTTTGAAAGCAACAAAGGTTTATTTAGAGCAAAATAAGCTAAGGACACTATTTCAATGCATGACACCGGAAACATGGATAGCATTGCTTGGCTAAAGAAAAAAATAGAAACAAATTATAACACCTTATACTCGCAAACACAAAGATATACGATATGTTGCAATACTTTTGATGACTGTGTGGACTTTCTTTTGCTTCTAGATAGTAAACAACATAAAACCTCCAGGTTTAATCTCACAAACTGCATTTCAGTTGTGCAAAATATGAGACAAAACGGCAAAGAATTTGTATAAGGAAAACATCAAAATCTAAAAGTTGTTGTTGGCCATATTGGCTGCGTTTATAGTAAACTTCGTTCGAGAAAACGTTCGTCCACTTTTCATTTCATTCATTTTCATTCATTTATTTATATTTCTTTCATCATCTTCACATAAAATATTTACAATCAAAAGCAACATATCATTGGCAATTAGATTTTATGGAGGGATTGCATCAAGAAGCCAAGGCCTGTTAGACGATGCAATCCCTTTACAAATAGCAGACATTTTAACAACCTTCATTCGTAACAGTAATCCAAAATAAGGATATAAGCAATTCCAATTTCTCCCGTTTATGTAATCTCTCTATATATACACAGGGTGAGTCAAAAATGTCATCTTATCAGTGATTTTATATAAACAGTTCCTTTTATTCTTTTGCAAAAAATTGTTCCTGTATGAGATGTTATACTTCATTAGCTTTCATAGATAATTTATTGTGTTGAAATCAGGCAAAGCGTTCTAAAGTTATAGTCATTTGAGTGGAGGTATTTAACTTGAAAGACGAACAAACTACGTTATTTAGTTTACGTGCGTACTGGCGACAAAGACTGTTGTCTCTTTCAATTGTTATGATAGGAACGCATTTGGAAATAAAATAACAAGAAAACAATAGGCTGTTGAATGTGGTCTTTAGGTATTGTTCAGATCTCTCAAAAAGCTTTTCTAATTCGGTTATCGTTTTGTTAAATAATATCAGGATCAGGATCTTGTAGAGCCTTCCTTGTTTCTGTTACGAAGAGTTATCTTGATCTTTAGCTTATAGTCTAAATAGATTGAGGTGATGGGACTTGGCTTGCATCCGTAATCTACAGACAAAAAAGACGACGATCTTCAACCGAGTTTATTGCATCAAAATGCCAGCGCCGGTTGCTACATTGTTGCACCATGATTTACCTCGAGCTCTTGGCTTTGGTTGTCAAGATTGTGCGTTGATATTTGAAATGACCATCAGTACTTTGATCTGCATCATTGAATTTTCTTCATTATTTCTGTACAATGCGTGTCCGTTTACCACTTTGAATGCAGCGTCAAGTTCATCAATGCACATATGGGCATTCAAAAGATTTATTATTCTCTTAATGCTGAACCCCTTGACTCCCATTCCTTCCCTGACATGTGCACCGGTGTTAATTAGTCTTTGTTGCATGCGGCCGCTGTTCTGCTCCGGTCCTTTTATTATCGACCATTTTGCCCAACAGCATTGCCACTTCCAGATCTTCATGGAATCCCACACATCGTGCTCACTCCATGAATCACATCATGAAATTAACAACTCTACGATAAGATTTTGTTTTGATTTTATATTGTTTTTTAATCATTGTTCCTGCTTATATCTATACACTTCATTTGTTTAATGTATGTAAATTAATAACGATCAGGCTAAATCAAATTAATTGTTTGTCTCAAAGCTCCCGCGCGCGTTAGTTTAAGTGTGCGCGTTGTTTTTTCAAAAAGTCGAAAAACATATTTTTTTGCCGTTTTATTTTTTTTTTGAAAAATATTCTTCATAATTGGCAAAAAATCCTTATGAACTCCTTTTATATTTACTTGCCACATAAGATTTAATTAAATTGGTTCTTTATTCTGTTTAAAAAAGGCCAATCTTAACATTAATTTTGAATCTGACAAGTAAATATATGAGGGAGTACATATGGAACTCTTTTCTATTTAGAATAGCACTCATGACTTTTGTCACACACGAAAAAAAAAAATCTTTTAAAGAAAAAAAATAAAATAAAAATAAAACCGCATTTCGCATTAGTTTTCAAGAGTAAGAGAGCTTTGAGACAAACAATAAATTTTATTTAGCCTCATATTGAGCAAATTTATCACATACCCGAGCGGTTTTTACGAGTGTATCACAACTTCTTGCTATACCTGTTTATATGGTGTATTATAGTGAATAGGCCTTCAATTTTAGTGTTCAAATATTGTCATATTTTTCACATGTAGATGTAAAATACTTAAATTGTTTTCTTCTCTTGAATTTTGCAGCGTTCTTCATGTTGTTGTCGGGTGATCCTTGGGGCGAAAGCTAATTAAAACTAACTGCTGCTGAACCTACCTTTTCTATGTCTCTGCTGTTTCTTATCTCTGCAGGGCAACACGAAACGTAATTTGCTCTAAAAGAAGTAAGTCCAGTCAACGGTGCTACTCCTTTACTCAAATAAAAGTCTCTTGAACATGATTCCAAATTCTGTCATTTAGATCACAAACTTTTGAGCTTGTAAAAACACCAACAAATGAAACATGAAACTCTACTTAATCCAAAACAAAAGTGATGCAGTTATAATGTGTCACACTGTACTCTTCCTTTTAATGGTACTAAATTCTTATTCGTACACTTGATTCCCGGAAAGTATGTGAGAGCAGCAGAGAGTTCTGGACATATGGGGTACGTGTTCTTTTCTTTTTCATTGGAAAAAAAGGCCAGAATTGTGATTGTACATTTTAATGGGTAACATATAATTCATTATGTCTCATAATCTGCAATTTTTATTATTTGTTGTGGAAATATACCTGTTTATTTCGCCCCTTCTTTAAATAAGCGCTGAACAGACTGTAATCAAAGCCCAGGAAATACTTTGCCTGGACATGAAAGTAATACTAATAGTCTACACTTCAAGCAATACAGGTGTTCTTAGAAAATATTTGTACGGGAATGCTCAAAGTAGACTTCAGAATTTTGATCATTTCTGTACCTCGAAAATGTGATTTTGCGACCCATTTTTTTACAATTTTTTTAGAAAAGCACCCAATTTGGAGCAATTTTTTTTAAATACACCCAAATTTGCAAATTGGACGCATATTGTCTGTGATGAAAACCCACCCATTAATATACCAAAAATAACAAAAATGCACCCAATACCTTTGAGCACCCCCGTTTACCAATTTTGCAAGTAAGAACACCAACATTTTCTGGAAGTTGATAATATTACCGTAGAAATAGTCAATATTGGATATGTCTAACTAATTTTGAGCAACTGTAATAATAATAATATTTAGTACGGAACTAGTACTCTCTTGTGTGCAATTTTTTTCACAAAATAAATTGTCTTGATATTATTTGATAATTACAATTACTAATAAAGAATAAATCCGTCTAGGAAATATACATCATTTTCAATTTCAGATATAACGTGATTCTTGTTCAACTAATTGTACTATTTATTTTTATTACCACAAATAATCACAATATGAAAAGTAAAATATAAACTTTAAATGTGCCAGTAATTATGTCAATTTCCCTTCAAAATTTGATATGATGAGGTACGTATTAAGTTTAGAAATATCTGAAATAATTAGAGAGAGACAGAGAGAGGGGGATAGAGAATATAATATAATAAAATATGATATGATTTAATTTAATTTATATAATAGCTCTTCTCAACAATATTTTCCAAAATTTTTCGATTACTTTAATTGATGACACATAAATATTCAAGTAAAGAGGTTTACACAACGCCGGATGCATGTAATTGAATACGTCTTACCTAATATTTGATTTTGCAGCCTTGTTAAAATACGTTTGAAGTTTATATAACATTTAATATTTTCATAATATTTGATACTTTAGTATGCAAAATAAGCAGTCATTACTATTTTTGTGTAAATAACCTTTCTTACTTTATGATTTTTTTATTCAAGCTTTTCATAATATTTGGTACTTTAGTATGCAAAATAAGCAGTCATTACTATTTTTGTGTAAATAACCTTTCTTACTTTATGATTTTTTTATTCAAGCAACAAACTTCATAACTGTTTATTTGCATTAATTACTACTCCTAAGTAGTTACGGTGAAAGAATTGTAAATATCCGGACTTGTTTGTACCATTATACCCGATAAGTTAATTTTGTAAATATAGGTAAATGTAATTGTTATTGTTACTAGTTACTGCTGGTATTTTTAAAAGGTCTTGTCTAAAATATAAATAAATATCTAAACATTAAAAAATATTATATTCATATTCTGTCGGAGATGGTTTGAAATTTTACAAGAAAGGGTATGACCTGGATGAGTTGCAGTGTATTTTCTTTGATAGAACTTTATTCTGAAACGATTTTAAGTGTTGATTGATAAATTATACAACTATTGACTGCTGATGAGGGCAATAATATCGGTTTTGGTTTTTTTAGTAACTTACTATTGACCGGCTCAAATCAAGCCAATCGGTATATTATAAAAAACTTTTGCCAGAAGAAAACTCGAGACTATATACTATTTCTTGAGACCAAAGGTCGAGGAATATTGTGTAATAGTCTCAAGATTACTGAGGGGTAATAATGCCCGAATGAAGGAGTAGTCAATATTTGTTTTTATATATATATTTTTTTTAGAGGGCAATAGTAAAAAATTATTGACTGCCTCAAATCATTGTAATCAGTATATAAAAAGGTTAATCTAAGAAAAATACTGAATTAAGTGATTTAAAAAGGGATGAGGATATGTGAAGGTCGCGTCTTGTCTTCATATCGTAAGGTTAATAACAATTTAGCTTTATATCACCTTTTTTTATGATTTGTATTATGCGTCAATTGACACAGGTAAAACTTAATACAGCATTTTGCCTAGAGTATAATATTATAACATAAGAAGATAAAAGCAACGTAAAGAACATACAATTAACACTCGGAAACACAGATATATGAAAGTAAATAAATTTGTTTTTCGCAAACTCCCAAATATCTAGAGGATAACGGTATAAGACTACAGAAATCAGTAGATGAAAATTATGATAATACAATACTATTGATACGTTAGTACGTATATTTTATATTCTTCATGTCTGAAGTCTATTTCTGTGGTACATAATGGTTGACTATTATGCTCAAAACTAACAAATTTCAGCCAATATTATTTCGTATATATAATTTTGATATGAACACGACTTCTAAAGAGATATATCGTTTCTGGTTCGTACTAAAATACAGAACAAAACAAATAATACTAAATAAGCTATATGCCAACACTTTTCCTCAAGTCTGGTGTAGATTATTGTGTAACATTTTGCTAGAAGCAAATGAATTCTGCTAACTTTGTTTAAAAACTCTTCACATTTGAACTGATAATTTCAGTATTTAAAGTGCTATGTTTTGACCTAAATTTTAAAGATACAAGATCAGTACTGTATAAGATGTTACTAAAAGAAACATACGCTTTCTTCTATTCTCATATGAAGTCACCCCTTGACTTCAATTTGTTCCAATTGAAACTGTAAGTACACAAATAGATCATGAAACCTTACCTTTCTCTGGATGCTTGAGTGTTTTTGAAATACACCCGAGATTCTTCATTTTGAAGATAGATTTTAAAATTTCGACTTTTCGCTCCTACTCAAGCATCGTCATTATGATTCTCCCGGAGGGAAAGTTTTTTGGTAATATTTATAATTTGATGATATGATAGTATCATGTAAAAAAGAAAATGGGTGTTGTTCATTTGAAGTGTTTTAACCCAGCAAGCTCCTGAAGTTGAATTTGCGGGGAAATCTTAAGCTAAACGATGCTATAGGCTGGTTAAACAAGTAAAAACGCTTCATTTATATACGTGTTGTTAATTATACTTTCTTCCTCGTAAATTATTTGGGAAGAATGAACATCGATGCAATGAGGAGGTGTTTAGGACAATAACACACATAAATTGTCAACATTTTTTCCCAAAATACTTGGTATCATTTTTGATTTTTAAGGGGGGAAAGCATGTTACTCAATTTTACGTTTTTGCAAATTTATTTTGTACCATAACTTTTTAACAAAGTGCTTAAAGTTAATAAAAGTATACATTTCCAGAAAGGAATTTTCACAAGGAACATGATGGTGATGTTGATTTTTGACCAAAAATCACTTTTTTGAGAAAATTACAAAAAAAACACTTTTTTTGGCCATTTGGGCTTCCGGACAAGCTAAAAATAACATTTTTTTTTAATGACATTTGAAACGGACTTTTCATTCAAAACACCATATTGGATGTTGCGTCATTTTTACTTTTTAGGATTTTGGCCAATTTTTTGATTTTCATGCCAAATACGGTCAAAAAGTCACGTTTTTTCATTTTTCGCTCTTTTTTACCTTATTTGGCATGAAAATCTAAAAAAATTGCCAAAATTCTGATATCAGGGCATCAAACGTAAACCCCCTCCCCCCAAACACACACAAACGCACACAACCATTTGTGCAAATGTGGTACCTGCCAAAATTCTAATTCTCAGGGCACTAAACTTATCCCCCCCACACACACACACACCCCACACAACCACCGGTGCAAATGTGGTAATTTGCACCTGCTAAGTTGAACTGTTTGATCCTATAGTTTCAGAAGTCATATGTGATGGCTACCCCGAAAGGGGGGACTTTACAGATGATATCAATTTTGATTAAATCTGTTGTAGTATTTTCTGAGCTTTAAAATTACACCTTACTTAATCAATTAATCAAGGCGATCAAATTTTACAACAGAAAATTAGCTGAATTTTTTTATTATTTTCTCTCTTTTTGCTGCCTATTTTCGCCTGTTTCTTGAAAAGTGTTCTGTCGCAAAGTCCCCCTTTTCGGGATGAGTCATCACATATGCAGATGACCTGACCCTCATTGCAAAGACAAAGAATAAACCAGGATGCTGGGCCAGGATGTAAGAAACTGCTAATTATTGTGTACGTTTTCCTCAACCGGACCAGAACAAAAGAAGACAATCGTCCAAAGTGCTTTAGCACGCAAGGGGGCACCATGTTTTATGTATTGTTCGATCCGAAGCTCGTAGGAATCTGGAGGAAAGAGTTTCCATTCATCCATCCAGCTCCAATGAACAATCTGGTTCCTTGTAAATTTACAAAATCTTTCTACCACTTGAAAGTGAGTTCAACGACATACGCTAGGTAATCTCCATGAGAAAGCTGCCGAGAACCATTTGCGAGGAAGAATCACATGGGAAATCAACTGTTTTCTAATCACATTTCCTTAAATTCTGCAGACGACAGCAGATACCTGTCAAGAAAAATGGGAAAGTTTGTCATGTTGTAGCCGGTTATCTCCATTCAATTAGTTAACACTCGTCCAAAGGGTGGTAACCATCGCCGATTGTGGTGCAGGATAACGCATAACTGAGCGACCCTGGGCATATTTGTTTCTACATCTTTGATCGTTTTTTTGATTGCATTTCTGAATAACAGAAGGACCCACCCTTAATATCCGAAGACATTTTTTTGTGTGTGATCATGTTCAATTAAGATCTATTTAAAGGTGTGTGTGTTCCGATCACTTTCACTCACATAATCAAATTTGAGATTTTAATACCACATGAAAGCACATATTTTTCTCATAACCCGTGTAAATTGTCATGCCAATATTATGTTTCGTTGAAGAGATTTGGTCAATTTAGTGCTGAATTACTGCAATATTTTGTTAACAAAAATAAATATCCTATAGATTACTATGGGTCACTCTGAGACACAATTGTTCCCGTAGCATTAATTTTGTTCAATGTATAGAAATGAAACTTTACAATTGCTTTATGTAGGTGATGACCCTTTATTTAAGCATGGAAAAAGTATATGTTAAATTTGTAACCAGATCGGAATGCCTACCTCTAACGTGAAGCTACCTAAAGATTTTACGTATAATCAACATGGTACTTTAAATTCCGAAATGTTAGATAAATATATAAGAAGTTACCCCAGGGGTAAGTAACAAATACCTTTTTCTTTTAAGATGATACATGGGTTGAAAAGTTACCAATGGGCTGGTTATCTTGTAATGTAAGCTGTAAAAACATACATGTGTCAATTTTGTGTAAAGTACGGAGGGTTTGTTTATATAATACAATAAACAACCACTTACTTGTTTGTCCTTTGCACTTGTTTGTCCTTTGCATGGCACTTTGTTTCTAAAGGACAGAATGTCGGTCATTGTTGCACACACGCACCCACCCCCACACACATTCAATATGGCCCATATGACACTAGATTTTTATTCACATCTAGGATAATCATATGAAGATTCACCGGTTATCCCCTTTTCTTTTCAAATGTGAAACAAATTCTAAACTTTGCATAATAAAACGTCATTTAATTAAATACTAAAAAGATCTTGAATTCGGTTTTAAGTAATAGTCTTCATCACACGTTAGATATTTGATAAAAGGGTCCTTGAAGATAGGCGTTCATCCGAGTACTAGCACTATATAGTATTGTAACCAATGATTAAATAATATGTAAAATTACATTTTTTTCGAAAAAGTATGATAGCGCCTCCTTATTTCTAAAACTAGCCATAATCGTAAACACTTTTTTGTAATATGAGTTTTCAAATTATTTTAAAAAAGAATGTGACAAATCTTAAATGTCTGCGCCAATTATACATTCCTATTACTTTTTGAGTATTAAGTCAATAGGCCGAATTCATAAAACTAGCAATTGCTCGTAAGCAAAAGACGTTAAGAAAAAGCAATAGCTAGTCTAGAAAAAGATTAAGCCTTAGCAATTGCTTAAAAACATATTCCCGACCTTCAGCTTAATACCTTTTTCTTGTCTAGGATCAACCCAGACAAGCAAAAGCTAGCATACAAACAATAGCAAAGCTAGCTTTTGCTTACATGAAGTTAGAAAGTGCTTTGTCTACCGCGTGATAGTTTTCAGACACAAATATTTCAGCAAGTCACTCCACATTTTCAGTATCAATTTGTCGCAATTTCCGACAAATAGCTATATGTTGTAAGCAAAAGGTCAGCTTTTTGAATACAAATGTAAGCAATTACTAACCAGACGAGCAATTGCTTGGAAGGGATTAGAAAAAGCTTTTGCTGCCTTGAGAGAGCTTTTTCTTGCAAGTCAATGCTAGCTTTGAAGAATAGAAATTCAAGAAAAAGCTATAGAAATAGCAATTGCTACTTTTATGAATTCGGCCTAATATGACTGCTGACATCTTGCGTATGTTGACTAAAATAATTGGTCTCAACGATTGATTTACGGATAAGGATAACACAATTGCTTCTTTCGTTTCAAAATTATTATCAC